>JANHZT010005424.1:39932-57565 GCA_032468215.1 Stegonotus admiraltiensis
GGAACACTATGACTGCTGCAGCTGGTCCTAAATCTCATTTAAGTGCCATTGTAACTTTGAACAGTCCCTGAATGAGGAGTTGGTAAGTGTGGACTACCTGTATGTAATGGTAAATGTTTCAACAAATTGAGCAGGGAATTACACAGGGAATGTGATATCCCTTAGTTATTTTATATGTTTATACATATGTTTATGTATAAATGTTGATTTTTGAGGTATATTTGTTAGAGATGTGAATATGGGTGGACTTATACTTTCATATAAATACGATACTGTGTTTAGGAGTCAAATGTTTCACAGTAGAATGCAATGAGAAATGTGGATTTGAAAATTAATGTATCAAAGACCAAAATATTTGTGTCTGAGAAAATAATTGGAGTGAATCGTTACAAGCTATACATCTTCTAGAAGAGGGAGATTGGTTGGTATGGTTTAATATAGCATCTTGACTGGGGAATCCTTGGAACCTACACATCTTTAAGTTGCCAAGATTGAGAAACACTGCCTTAAAATAGAATGCTTACCAAAGATGGGAAAATGAATGAAGAGATTTTATGAAAATGTTCCGTCAGGGCAAAGGCAGAAGCACAGGGCCTGAGAGCAGGCTGATCCATTGCAAAAACAATGCATCACTGTCAACTGTTTCTCCCACCCAAGAACAAATGGCCCTAAGCTTGTAACGACAAATGGACAGGATAAAGAAATGGTCCTGAATATATAAAGCTTGAGTCTCAGAGTCTGCCGTTGCTGCCTTTCTTTGTACAATCTCAGATTTTCCTACAAATAAAATTAACTTATGAAGATCTGGGTGTCTTCTATTTCCACATTGGACTGGGTGAAATTTGACATCTCGATGGAAAGGCTGTAACATATGGTCTGTTGCAAGGAATTAATGTTTGTTAAAGGAAGCAAAAATAACTATGTAAGATGTGTCATGTCAGTTTTTAATATGGAAGTAAGAGCCAGGTACGGCAAACAAAAATATAAAAATATGCATAGGAATGAGATACTTATGCCAGGGGTCCTCAACCCCTGGGCCGTGACCCACTACTGGGCTGTGCGAACAATGGGCAAACGTGTGTGTGTGGAACTCCGCTCGCACAAGCAGAGTGCGCTTGCATACGAAGTTCCATTCACACAATTGGAGCTTCACACACAAGCATCTCCACTCATGCAAGTGGAGCTTCATGTGCAAGCACAAGCACCCTCCTCTTGCGCAAGTGGACCTTTGTGTGTAAGTGCTCACTGCTTGTGCAAGTGGAACTTTGTGCATGAGTGCAAGCATCTTCTGCTCACACATGAAGCTCCATTTGTGTGAGAGGCGAGCACATGCTTCTCGCACCAATGGAGCTGTAGGTGCACCCGGGTGCCTGCCACTAAAAATGCCCCCTCCCATGCCGAGCCAGGCCACCAAGATGGAAAAGTTGGGGACCGCTGACTTAAGCAGTGTATGTGTTAAAAACAAGAAAAGATAGGGTCAAAAACAAATGTGCATTAAGTATATGTGTATTAAATGGAACGAGTGACCAATCATAAATGAGAAAAACCAGAATTCATTTGGCCCTAAATATAAATACATTTGTATCTAAGAATCAAATAATTAGTTTAAACTATTTTTTAAATTGATTTTAACAGTACTAGTGGTTTAAGGCAGCAAGTGGAGCTTTGTGCATGAGTGGAGGGTGCTTGTCCTCGCATGCAAAGCTCCACTTGTGTAAGCAGAGAGTACTTGTGTGTGAAGCTCCATTCGTGCAAATTGAGCTTTGCATGGGAGTGCCCTCTGCACAAGCATGTGGAGCTTTGTGCATGAGCACAAGCGCCTTCCACTCAAGCAGCCTCTGATCACCCAAGTAGAGATTCACACATGTGCTTGCCCATCACTTGCAAGGTTCAGTTTCAAACAAGCTACAACCTGGTAGTGGGCCGCAGCCTGGGGGTTGGGGACCCCTGCTTTAAGGACTTGACTTGTCTTGAAGAGTAGAGAAGGATATGGAATGGCTAGTAAGATGGTATGCAACTGTCTATTTTGTAGAATGTGAGAGTTGGAAGATGTAGTGCCCAGCTCCATCAAATTCAAATGCCCCAGACAGATAGTTGTCTAGTTTCTATGTGAACATACATGGAGCAGAGCCCATGCCCATCACCTCTCGGGGTAATTAGTATCACTGTCAAATAACTTTTACAGTTAAGAAAGTTTCTCCGTCCTCCCACCAATTTGGAATCCACATTCCTGTAATATAAATACATTATTCCATGTCCTGTACTTTGGAACAATTAATTGGATGGAGGTGAATTTAGGACACAGTGTTCTTGATATCCCTTTCAAGGCACGTCTACATAATTGTAAGACTTCAAAATAGTAAATGTTTCTTGGATTATAGTGCAGATAACACATCTCCAGCAATATCTCACTATTCTTATGGCTGTCATAGCAATCAACATTCTGTATTTTTCAAGAGCAGTCAAAACAGGAAGTATTTGTATTTGATATTCTTTGCATCCTTCCAAATAAATAAATAACTCTGGATGTACTCCTCTACAGTTGCTCCTATATTTCCAACCATTTCTGAGCACCACAATGGTCCAAGGATCAAACATTTTCAGCAGTTGCATAAATAAATATACTATACAAGTACTGTAGGATATATTGGTTTTTAAGAAATATAAAAATATTCACAAGCAATACATATCCCCATCCAAACCCCTAGATATCTAGTTAATGAGAAAATGGTGGAATATGCAATAGTTTTGAACAACATTGAGTTTTATGCCTAAAGGCATAGTGGATAATTGATCTATACCATTACATTTCCCTGGCATAACAAATACTTTTCGCAATGGTACTACAATGCCTTACCCAGGGGTATATGCCTTGTGTCACATGTCATGAAAGATAGTAGTGAATGTTCAACACTATGCTGGGTTCACTTATCGCTATAGAGAAAAAAAATATGCACAGCTAGACAGGGAAGCATTATGTTTGGTTTGCAAAATTTGCTTATTTTTAAAATATTTGCTGTCATTAATTTAGCACAAAAAAACAAGGAGAAAAGAAAAGTAGAAAGAAGAAAATAAAACTAAAAAAGAAGCAAAATCAAATAGAGCATATATTCACAACCTTTTTGAAGCCAGGCTGTGTTAGAAGTGAATACGTCGCGAGAGTAGAAAAGATCTCAAAATATTAACATTCAAATTCCATGAAGAAATATCATCAAAGCAATTAATACCTGGGCAGTTCCAAATACACACCTGGAATAATGGACTGGGCTCAAGTAGAACTAAAAGCCTTGGATAAGAAGATCAGAAAAATAATGACAATAAATCATGTCCTTCTTCCACTCACTGATGTTGACAGGGTACTTACCATGGAACACAGGTGGCCATGAAATGATACAAGTACGCCAGATAATTGAAGAAGACAAAAGGACATTGGAAGAATATCTGAAAGATGGGGGGAAAGATGCAGTGAAACTAATATATCATGAAGATTTACTGAATAAATTGACTGAAGTAGCCTGTAAGAAAGACCAAATGAAGAAAAGATGTGGCAAGACAAAGCATAACATGGGCAGTACCTAAAAAGAAAAATAGCAGGCAAAGCAGGGAACAAAAAGACCTGGCAATGGCTAAGAGCAGGAAAGTTGAAGAAAGAGATATAGGGACTAATTGTGGCTGCATAAGACCAAGCCTTAAAAACAAATGCATACAAAGACAGTATTGAGAAGGCAGCAACAGACACCAAATGGAGACTTAAGATAGTCGATCAGCCAAGAAGATTGCACAGACTGACTAGAAACAATGGGTTGAGAAAGTAGCAACAATGGTGCATTGAGAGATCTGCACGAAATAACATTACAAGCAAGAACTGTGAGGACTGCAAAATAGACAAAATAATAGAAAACGAAAAAGCTAAATTGTTCTGGACTTTAGAATTCAAATAGATAAGCACTTGTCACGTGATATTCCAGAATTCACAATTGTTAGTAAGAAAAACTAAAGTCAGAATAGTGGACGTTGTACCCTGTTTCCCCCAAAATAAGACATCCCCTGATAATAAGCCCAATTGGGCTTTTGAGCACATGGCAATAAGGCCAAGCACTTATTTTAAGGTTCAAAAAAATATAAGACAGGGTCTTATTTTTGGGGAAACACGGTACTACCTGGAGACAGCAGAATAGAGGAGAAAGAACTGGAGAAAATCACAAAATACAAAGACCTGCAAATAGAAGTAGAAGACTGTGGCAAAAGAAAGCAATGGTAGTATCAATAATAATAGGTTCCTTGAGTGCAATCCCAAAATATCTGGAGTACCACTTGAACAACATCAGCATGACAAAATCACTATCAGTCATATTCAAAAGGCAGCTTTACTCAGAACAGCTTACATCCTGCAGCAATACTTTTAACACCACCTTGGGAAGGACTCAATAGGGAATAAAAATGCCAAATCCAGTCTAAACATGTGGCTGACAATGGAACCAACCATAATAATTATAAATTGAGCCCCTGCAGACAAAGTGGACTATGTTGGTAGGTTCAAACTAACAACTGTTAAGATCACATTCAATGGAAACAAACTACTATTTCACTCCTAATGAAATCAGTTGTGAGGATATATAATGTATTATTACTCAAATTGAACTAGGGGGAGGAGAGTGGTATATTTGCATACAATTGTGCAATTATGTTAAGCATAATATCTAGCTACGAAATAAAGAGACAGTGAAACACTATTGGGCTGTTTCTCCTAAATAGATAGAACTTGTGCTTTTAAACTGGTGTCATCATACAGTATGCAACACAAACATTGCAAGAATAAACAGCCCAGCCTAGAAAGCAAACTCAACTGAACTCAGTGGAATATATTAGCTGGGTTCAAATATCATACTAAGATACTTAAACACATGCTTTGTTTAATAAATCACGGTGGCCTTCTGCTTAGCAATACACTTTTGAATCTAAAAGTCTTTTGATAACTTTAAAAAGTTGGATTCATACAGTGCAAAAACTTTTAAAGATACCACAAGATTTGAATTGAAATCTAAAAGATGTATGGCCTGGCATGTATCACATCAAAGTTACATTGTTTGGAATATCATATGTCATTCATATCTATATATACATGATTGTTTCAAAAGCTCTTTAAATATCACTTGTGCATATGTGTTATATATTGCCAATTACTGACTTATTTTGATTTTGGGTGCTTTTGAAAATTGTATGCCAAGAAGGAATGAGTTATTGAGTTTTTTTCAATTACTACTGCTTTCCAATGGCTCTAGATAAACTACTATATCAAATATGCTCTTCTAGGCACAATGTAGACTTACCATATTTTTTGCTCCATAAGACACTTTTTGTTTCCCAAAAGTGGGTGGAAATGTTTGTGTATCTTATGGAGCGAATACTGTTGAAGCCCCTCCCACCTGCCAGTCCCCACCTTTCGGCCATTTTTGGCCTCCACGGGCCTCGGTTTTGGCCTCCGCGTGCCCCATTTCTGGCCACCGCGCACCCCATTTTTGGCCTCTGCACAGGATGCCTGCTGCTGCCTATCACTGCCATTCACCGCTGCCTATCGACAGTTCGATTGGCTTCCTGGAATACCACCAATCAGCTGTTCCAGGCAGTGGGGATTGCTGCCACCTATCACTGCCACCTGTTGCCACCACCACCACCACCAGTGAACGGTGATGGCAACAGGCAGCGGCAATAGGCGGTGGCAATCCCCACCACCTGGAACAGCTGATTGGTGGTATTCCGGGAGGCCGATCCAACCACTGATAGGCGGTGGTAGTAAATGGTGGCAGCGGTGAGCAGCAGCAATAGGCGGCAGTGAGCGGTGGCAGTGGCGGCAAGTGGCAGTGATAGCCAGGGAATGCTGATGAAGGCTCCAGCATTCCCCGGCAGAGGCAGCAGACACAGAGGAGGCAGCTGTTTCTGGTCAGCCAACCTGCTGATTTATGGGGCTACGGGAGGCCAGAATCCAGCTGTCGCTCAGCTAACTGGTAGTGGGCACAATGGAGTGGAGCCCTGATGAGCTACGTGCTGGGGTTGGGAGGCAGAGGCAGCTTTTTTGTTTTCTTGTTTTTCTCCCCAAAAGCTAGGTGCTTCTTATGTTCAGGAGCGTCTTATGGAGCAAAAAATACATTATATCTTTTTTAAAATGTTGGTGCAGAATTTGACAGATAAAAGTTCTCTTATCCTGATCTCTCACACACATATTTAGTCACCTTCTTTTTTTAACTTACACCTCTATACAGAATTTTAAATCCTGTCCTGTTTGCTTCCTGTGTTCCCAACATATTCTTGTGAAGTAGTATCTGCAAATGTAATTAAAATTCTGTTTACTCTGTTCTCTCAATATACAACTGCAGATTAGCAATCATGCAGTGAAGATCACCCATATTTAATAATTTTCACATCTTTTTCATATTGCTATTTCATTATGGAATAGTTGTGGTTCATATGCAAATATATAGACTTTGCATTGTTTCACTGTGCATTTAAAACATAGAAAGGGAACACACCCAGAATTTAAAAGGATCTGACTGATTTCATGTCTGTGCAAGCTCCATTTTATTTCTGGGAAATTCATCAATAAGAGTATCATGAGCTGAATCAAAAGATATTTTTTCCCTAGTAATAATACATTTATTCTTGTTCCCTACAGAGCTCAGAGTCTTATTCTGACACTAATTTAGAATTTTGGAAGACCAGAGTTGTTTAGAATTAATGAAAGGAGGTTGATAATCTCTTCCTGCATCTGATCCAAATGTACACAGATAATTTGTACCTTGTATGAATTCCAGAAAGGAATCCCGTGTACAATAGCAACTATGACTCACCCTAACTTTAAAGTTTAGCAAGGAACTATCCCCCTTTTAAAGACTTTTGGGGAAGTAATGAAAACCCTCAATAAAATGTCTGCTTTCAACCTCATTCTAGTCCATTCTGAGCAAACAGAACTAAAGTCAGCTTTCCAGCAAACACAAGAAGACTGTTTTGGAGCAAAAAGTATGCGTAGCTCATAGTTTAGCATAAACACTCTGAACAGTGTAGTCTTTCATGTAACAATTCAAATATTTCATTATTAGCATTGTCCATCAATTGGATGAAAGAATTCTTTTTTTGACATGGGTTTTATCATAAGTTGTTTATTCAATTTAGAAAAAGCATGAATACATACTTTATTTTATTCATTTCATTTCCATGCAGCCCATTCCCAAAGGCTAAGATACTTTAACATAAGAAAGGTCATGGAAGGAAAATGGTTCTATCTCTTCAGCTTTGGATCTTTGGATCTAATGGAAAAACCTCATAAACGCCTTAAGAGCCTTTTGAACAAAACCACAGAGAAATATGTGTAATATTTACAAAACTGCATGCAATTATTTTATTTTTAAGAATTGAACTGCATCTGTACTAAGTGCTCTACAATATTAATCACAAATGTTTGCATCTGTTTACATAATCCACAGTCCTGTGATTATTGGGAGAAACACAATATAGTGAGGAAAAAAGGGCAAATATGAACTTAATAGAAATAATTGGTCATAACCTGAGGAATCGTCTTTTTCTAAGAGTCTCTACCCACCCAATTTGATCCAGCAGATTGGGCATGCTGCACATCCCGGCAGCTAAAGACTGCCAACTGGCAGGAACTAGAAGAGCTTTCTCTGCTATAGCTTTGTAGAATACAGTATTCTCCCCTCAGATTAGAATGGCTCCAATCCTGTTGGCCTTTCGCAAGGTTTCAGAATTTGGTTATGTTCTCAAGCCTGAGGCTTGGAATATGTTAAGGGCCATTTCTTGACTTAAGTGATAGTTGGCTAACTATCTCAGTTACCATATGTATTTATTTTTGGATGTTTTATTGTTTTGGAATAACTGTTTTATAGTTTTATAATTGCTAACCACCAGAGCGCTTTGCTGATATAGGTGGCTATAAAAATTGACTAAATGACTAAATGAATTTATTTCAGCATTCAGAGTTAAATTTTGCCTGGCTTTAAATTTGAAAAAAGGCTCAGTTGTTGTTTTTAACAAGCAGATGCTATTTTGAAACTCTGTAAAGCTCATCATGTTTAAAAATAGGATAGTGGTCAAAGTATTCTAGTTTCTAAACTATCCACAAAATGAAACTCCATTCAATGCAATTTACTACCTGAGACAAAGCAGTTAATAATGGATAAATTTTTATTCCATATTTACTATGTTAGCTCAAAGCAGGATACAGGGGATCTTTCCAAATGTTACTTATACAGCCAAAGGTATTTAGTATGTGTCAAGATGGCAGTTACAATTACAATCTTTTGTATTTGCATATGATATTGCACAAGGGGCTGGACTTGGATCCATGTTGGTGGTCACGGCTGCCATCTTGATTTTATTTTTAACCTCCCCATAGATGTCTCTGTCTACAACAATTCTATGAGTAAGTTTGGACTAAGGGAGAACAATTGGTCCAATGAGTTCTGTGATTAAAAAGTTTCTTTAATCCAAATCCAATCCTTTAAAAACTATATACACCACACAGACCTTCAAACAGTGCCTCAATTCCAAGTTAAGTTCCTTAGTAGGCATTGTCAGACTTTAAACATGAACAGTCATGGGTTTAATAGAATGTTTATTGCAGGTCAATGACCATGGCAAACATAGTCAAACAACTATCCTCAGACAGCTCCCCAAAGCAAGAGATTTGTGATGGGTCCTACAGATTACTATTTGTTGTGACTGTACAATTTCTCCATCTCTGCTATCCAAAGTATCATTTACTTTGCTTAATGATAAGGCTGAATCAGGATTGAAATGGTGCTTAATGGTCCTCTGCAAACATTTCCCCAGTTTTATCTTTACTAGCTATCATTTGTCTTCCAGATCAAAACATACAACTAAGTATAAGATAAATAACAGCTTTATGGGAAAGGGAGAGGGAGGTGGGGTTAATCAAGAAAACTACATAAGAATAAGGGTTAGAATATCAAATTATTTTTTAAAAAGCCTATTCATGATGATTCAGACTCTGTTTTTATCAGTACTTTGCAGCTGCTATTAAAGCATAGCAACTATGGAAGATCTGTTTCACAATACCTTTAGTCAGAGAAGAAAACACTTTAGTCAGAGAAGAAATACATAGTTACCAAAGAAACAATCTTCTTACATCTGGGAATAATTAATGTATCTGTTAAAATATTGTTTCCTTGCCAAAAAAAGGAGCCATTTCAGTATGTATGGGTAGTGTGTGCATGCATGTGGGGAACAGGCTTATGAATTTTGTGTTTGGCTATTAATGATAAATTGTGAGGGCTTGTTATTGTCTCTAGTCTATATTGTCTCCTGTTGCTGTTGTGCTGATGCTGGGCTTAAAGGGGAGTGGGGATGAAAATAGCACAGGTGCCAGCAATTGTCTGGGCAGCCTGCTTTCCCATATAGTGTAAGTATCAAGAATATCATTGGAATTAGTTCCAAGATGGAGCTGGCAACTACTTGGCTGGCAACCGAGTTATTATTTGTTGAGCAGTTCTATAGGTGATTGGGTCTCTTTTGATCAGATGGGAACGTTATTGTTTGCATCAAGAAAACAATATATGGTATAGGAAAATAGACAGCTTCTTGAATTCTCCTAACCCTTTAATTAACAGTGGTCATATGAAGTATTTATATTTTCTTCTTGTAACAAAGGTATATGTTGTGCATGCATGTAAGTTGAATACTGTGTATACATGTGCAATACAATACAAAGTACAGGCTGGGCAAGATATGCTCTTTTTACTGCCGTTTTTTTAAGCAAGTCACCATGGTTGTTAATTGAATCTGAGTTTCCTTATGACTTTGCTTGGCAGAACCCGCCTGGGAAATTGGTGATCACATGACCATGGAATCCTGCAACCATTGTAAATACATGCTGGTTGCCAAGTGCCTGAATTTTAACACATAACACACTGCAACAGTCGTAAGTACAAGAATTAGTTGTAAATCACTTTTTTCAGCACTGTCATAATTTTGAAAGCTTGTTAAACAATTGGTTGTAAATTGAGGATTAGCTGTACTACACCATCAAGACACAGGCTCCACTCCTTTCATATATGCATGTTCATCTGCTGTAGGACAACACTGAATGTATTGTATGGCTATTCTGGACTCCCTGCATCATGCTGCTTTGAATTGTCTCCTGTTTCTAAGTGATACTTTGAAAACAAGGTCTCATAATAACTAGAGATTCATGTAAGCAAATGCCTTGAGAACTTTTGAATTTTGACTCTGATTAGTAGGCCAGTGATAAGAGATTATGTGAGTTCTAGACTAAAACACATGAAGAACACCCACTTGTCGGTTCTCCCCCACCATTTTAAACAAATACACACCAGTGCATGGGCATAAATTCTGATATAAATGTGTTCCCAAATGCAATAAAACAGGAAAATAAACTGCACTGCACAAAACCTGTACCTTATTCATACCTAGGACTAATGTATCTGGGCTGTAAAAACCCAAAGTGCAATAGATGACAGCAAGGAGTTAAGAGTTTGGGGTATTACTTTTTAATGGTTGTTGAGCATATAACTGGAACATTTGCAAATGACTTTTTTCTCCTGTGACTTCCACAGCATAGTTTTACTAGGTAGCAGCAATGCATTGTTACTGCTTATTCAGCATGGGCTTGATCATAATAGGTTGATAAGCTGACAGTGCATCTTCTATTCTATTTCATTTGGCCATGTGATTCCCTCTGGGTAACTTTGGGCCAGTCACTCAGTCTCAGTCCTTGATGAGAAGGCTGAAAAATATTTATTTACTAACCCACAATATTGATTATGCCCCCTAACTTTAACTAAAGAGACCTTCAACTTGCAGTGGTTTAATCAGGATCATCATCATGTATACGTTTATAGTTCTACTCTTTTCTTTTTCAGGATTATTGAGACTCAGGCAGTATACAATTAATTAATTAATTAATTTAATTATCTATTGTTGCAAATGGAGTTCAGTACAGAAGAGAGTAACCAAAGAAGAGGTATGTTTCAAAGTTATTTTCTGAATGCTGATTGCATTGATTGTGAAAATAGTCTGATGTGGAATCACTTACATAGAGAGATGGTAATCTGGATACTGTATGTTTAAGCAAATGCTGGATGGCAATCAGTTTGGGATGCATTGATGCAACCCTGTGGTGAAATCCTCCATGGGTTGCCACCGGTTTGCTGCTCGCACATGCATGGTGTGCGCCAAATGTGCACTGCATGCACATGTGCACTGCACACCAAATATGTGCTTCACGGGGAAAAAGGAGCCTTTTGAAGGTAAGCAGACCAGTGAGTGAGGGGAACAGCTGTGCCATGCGACTTAGATTGGCTAGAAAGCAGGATTTCTGGAATAGCGCTCCTGTCAGGGTTCCAAGTAATAGATCTATTGGTTTTCACCTAATTAAAAGTTTTCTCCCCACTCCCAAACAATCAGTCACATGGCCCAATCAATGCAGCGTCCATGGTCTGGTGACATCACACTCCTCCTTCTCCTGGCCAGGTGTGAGAATGTCCTTAGTTCCCAGGAGAAAGTATTTTATTTTGACTACACATCCCCAGCTATCTCTAATCCCCCCCTCCCTATCCCTTGCTCCAGTGTGGGAACACTGAAGCTCCAAGATGGCTTCAGCCAGGTCAGCTTCAGAGTTGACAACTCCATTGAAAGCTATAAAGATCTGGTTCTGTCCCAGCATTGGGCTAGGAGGGCTTTAAACATGGAGGCCATTTGGCCTGCTGAAAAGAGTATTCTTTTTACCTCTAAGTGTGTGAGCTACTTAGGAAGATCAGATAGGCGGCCATATAGATAATATAAATAAATAAACTTTGCTATCTACTATTTATTGTATGTTAGCTGGTTTGGCTATATGCAGATATATATTTATTATATGCATTATATATTCCTCAATCCAGGGGTGCTTCAGACAGTTATTTAAGCCTTGGTCAGCTCACAATTGGATTATTACAATGTGCTCTACACGGGGCTGCCCTTGACCAGCTACAGTTGGTTCAAAATATAGTGGTGTGAACAGTAACGGGTACCTCTTGGTATGCCCATGTGTCATCACTACTACGTGAGTTACATTGATTCCCAGTCAGCTTCTGAGTGCAATTCAACTAGCTGATTCTTGCCTATAAAGCCCTGTATTGTTCAGGGCCTGGACATCTGAGAGACTGCTTGTCTCCAGCTGTTTCTGCTCACCCAGTATGTTCCAGCAGAATGGATGCACTGCAGGTCCCCTCCATTAAAGACTGACATTTTGTGGGACCTAGGAAGCATGCCTTTTCTGTGCACCCCCCAGCTTCAGAAATAGCATCTACACAGAGATAAGGATGTCTCCCTCTCCCCTAGGATTCCAATAAGCTTGAAAACCTGGCTTTTATCCCAAATCTGGGGTTGAAGCTTATTATTTGTCTAAAGCACCTGTTTTATTTTGTAGATTTTGTTTATTGATTCATTTTAGTCTAACCTATCTGATTTAATGTTTTAACTGTTTTCATGTTTTTTCTGGTTTTGTACACTTCTCAGAGTTCGCTGAGCTGGCAGCCAATAAATTTAAATAAATAAAATGTATCTATATCAGCATTTAGCTATTAATGGTGTTTAGATGATATTGCAAGGTAACAATACATAAAAATGATTTTAAATCTGTTACCATCTACAAGCAAACAAGGGTTGTATTTTGTCCAGAAATGTCCAGCACAGAGTGAGTAAAAACAAATGTCTCAGATTATATATACAGAGGTAATGTCACACCTGCTCCAGTCTGGTCCCTAAGGGAAGAAAAACTCTCAACTTTGTTTAATTGAATTGAAAAATGCTTTTACTAAGAAATGTTGGCTGCAGTAAAGTCAGGCGGAATCTAAAAGTTCCCATGCAACAATACAATTCCTTTGGTTCCCCATCCCTTGCGGCTTGCGGTGGTGGCTTGGCAGGCTTCTTGGTAGGGTCCGGGATAGCTTTCTGGGTAGGTTGGTTGGATTTGCACTCAGCTGGCCAGTACCCTCTTTCTCACACTTGAAACATCATTGAGGGCTCTGGGTGCATGCCTACGCTTTTGGGATTTCTTTCTTTTCCGGGAAGGATTTCTGCCACCCCTTCCCTGGGTAATGCTTCCATCCACCTTGCTGCAACTCCTTCTAGGGCCATGGTGACGCATCTCATCTTGCCTTCTGTAGCTATTTTGGGACCATATTCCTGCATGTAGGTCCAAACCTGGGCTAAAAAGAACCCCAGCTGCTGGGGATCTCCATCAAACGTCATGCCCAGTGGAGGAGTCTTGCGGTTCCTCCTTCATACTGATGTCAGCCCCACAGGGGGGCCGTGCTGATTTGCCCCCCTAGGTATGGGGGTAATGGAGGTCGCCGCTGCTGCTGACCCAGCTCTGGTGCTGCCCACTGCAGTGGATGGTGTCACCCTGTCAGTCGCTGTGTCTGGAAGTGGCTGGTCATTGGGTTGTGCACCTTGGGCAAGGTGGGTTTTGCATGCCTTGAGGTTCTCAAAAGCTCCCCGCATAAACTTTATGACTTGCTCCATCACACAGTCGGCCTGGCTATGCTCTCCACTCATCTCCTCTTCCTCCTCTAGCTCCTCCAGCTCCATTTGCTGTTCTCATCGGTGGCTGCCACAGCTTCCACAAGTGAAGGTCATCCCCATAGCTCTCTTTTCCCAATCCTACTTCCTCCTGACACCTGGGTCTCGGAAGATTACTGCAGTTTTGCAGTACTGCAGAGGGGGCCTGGATGAAATCTTTTCCCAGTATTCGATCTCCTCCTGGTTGCTTCCTTGAGCCGACTTTGTGTACACCGTCCCCATGGTACAGGTGATGTCCTCTCCAGGTTGATCACAATTGCAGATTCTGCCTAATGTCAGACCTGCCCCAATTTTATCCCTTAGGGAAGAAAAACTTTTGACTCCATTTAACTGAACTAAAAGATGCTTTTACTAAGAGATGCTGGTTGCAGTAAAGTGAGACAGAATCTAAAAGTTCCCATGCAACAATACAGAACTATTCTTCTGGTTCCCCATCCCTCTCACCATGACCAGTCTGTCTTTAGCCAATCTGACATTGCTGAAATGTTTTGGGAAACACTGAGGTGTTTAGACTGAAATTCCACACTCAGGGAAAATGACCTTTAAGATGCCTGGCACGAACCGAATTCCAGTATGCTCTGCTCTTCTTCAACTGCCATTCCCCCCCCTGAATTCCCACTACAGAACCATACAATTTTATTGCCCATTTGTTCCTCCCTCCCTTTCGTGCTTTGATGGCAAGATGCCAATGAGGTGCCAAGCCTAAGATGGTGGATCTGACATGTTGCCCTCCTTGATAGGGATGTTAGTCCTGCAAAACAGCATAAAGAGACAGAAAGCAATACAGAATCATGGTTAGATGTGCAAGCTATTTTGGTTTATCCGGATATTGGTTATGAAATATCCAATATCCTGACAGGTAGTTTGATCTTGACAAATAGACTGAACTGACTTAAAACTTTTGTTTGAATTCAGTTTCTTTTAAAGATATTCTTCTTATATATGAAATATCAAAATATAATAATAAAATATGTAATGTAGTACTGTATGTATGTAATATTTTATGTGGGTTTTTTAAAACTGAAGTGACATTGGTGGTTAGTTAGATTTTTATACATACATATATGTACACTGATTTTAGCTGACAATGTAAATGAACATGGTATTAATGATGTTGTATAAATACATCATTTACATTTCAGTACGTTTTGTTTTTCAGTAAGCTGGTATTTGGTATATATTGTAAAAAGTGTTGCAAAAAACTTTTTTGTCAAATGATTCTATAGTTATACTGTGTTTCCCTGAAAATAAGACCCTGTCTTATATTTTTCTGAACCCAGAAATAAGTCCTTGGCCTTATTTTCGGGGAGTTCTTATTATTTTGGGGCATGTGGAGGAAACCAGGGAAATGGCAGGGACCGGCTGCGCATGCATTTAAATTTTTTTTTGTGGGGGGGGCTTATTTTAGTACATGCGCTCAAAAGCCCAATTGGGCTTATTATCAGGGGATGTCTTATTTTTGGGGAAACAGGGTAGTTTATAAATAAAATTTGCTATTTCATTTATTTAAAATATCATCTAGTATTTGCTCTAAAGAGGTATTTTACTGAAAGATATTGAAAGTTATTAGATCATTTTTTCTGGTTTCATTAAAATGTTTCGTAACATTCACTGAATGCACACCCTTTTGTTTTTCCTGTTCATTGATAGTGCCTTCCATTCAACTTAACATAAACTGCTGTCTTCCAGATGTTGATCCAAGGAATGGCCACATCAAGAACAGGAAGCATAACAGGAAATTATCTCAAAGAAGCAGTACTTCCTGTTGTGTGGTGCTGATTCAAACTAGAATGACTTGCAAAGCCATGTGTCTGGAAGTTCTTAAATCACCTCGAAGTATTCCAAGGAATGGAGAAAATAATTGTAATCTTTTCAAGTGAATAGGATCATAAAGATAACGTGTAAACTGATTGGAAAATTAGAAAGCTATTTATTCCTTTTATGACATATTACACATGATTATAATAAGCGGTTT
Organism: Stegonotus admiraltiensis; assembly: GCA_032468215.1. Classification (NCBI taxonomy): domain Eukaryota; kingdom Metazoa; phylum Chordata; class Lepidosauria; order Squamata; family Colubridae; genus Stegonotus; species Stegonotus admiraltiensis. The sequence goes on from JANHZT010005424.1 coordinate 55,522, forward strand.
TTAATTTTCATTAAATGTAATATTTTGGAGGTGAAATGTCTGTTATAAATTTGCCATGGAAGCAATTAATCATCCTCCAGGACTAGAGACCTGCTTAAATGTTATTGTTGAGCAGCATCTTACCTCGACACAGCATCAGACGATACCCCATGAGAAGACACAAGCAACAAACGAGGGGGGGGATACAAACACAGTGAAGGGGTGTGTGCGTATAGGTAACACATGATGGTGAATGGGGGATGGTTATCTTATAGATATATTTAGTAGTTGTATTGCTTTTAATAAACATGTTATCAGAGAACTCAGCAGTAGAAGGATGAACTAGATTGTCAGGTGTGCCTCCTTTCAGTACTCAAGAAAGAAAAACCCCGACTCCATTTTCATAGAGAAAGGTACTTTTACTGAGTATGAACTGAATGCAACTAAAGAAAAGCAAGGTCTGAGGTGATAGGCGCGAAAATCACATATAGAAAGCATACTTAAAACCCTCCCCCCAAGTGTCCAGTCAGGATTATCCAATCCACACACCCCCAGGGGTCATGTGGGGTGGAGCTTCGGATGATGCCATCCTCTGGTATGCCATGACAGTTGACCTTGAGTGGTTATCAGCATTCTTCCCAGCTGCATAGAAAACGTTGAGGAAAACTTTATCCCCACTTTTCCACCAGCTCACTTCCTCCCTCCCAGACATTCAAACAGTTCCCCCCTCTCCCCATTACAATGGCAGCCGAGCAATCAAGCAATCAAGCAATCAAAAGGCGGAGGCTGACATAGATTTTTGAAAGGACACCAATGTATTATAATTAATCTGTTAATTCTAATGACACAGGGAAGGAGGAGGAGGATATTTTGCTATTCATTTAAACTATTTGAATAAATCTAAATTACAAGGAGGGGATGCGATGGCTCAGCAGTTAAAGATGCTGAGCTTGTCAGGCGGAAAACTGACAGCCCAGTTCGAGGCCTGAGTGCTACGTAACAGGGTAAGCTTCTGTTCCTGCCGTAGCTCCTGATAACCTAGCAATTTGAAAGCATGCAAATACTAGTAGATTAGTGGGAAGGTAATGATATTCTGGCCAGCATAAAGTCATCCTGGTGAGATGACTACAGAAAATGTCTTCGGACAATGATGGCTACCTTGGCCAAAAAACCCCCAAAAAACCGGAAATGAGCATTGAACCTTAAAATTAAACATGACTGGACAGGGAAACATTTATCTTTACCAAATTACAAGGAAAAAATTTCATATATTATTTCTGGTATTTCTGTTTTGTTAAAATATCACACAATATTTGTTGTTGTTATTATTATTATCTCTTTTATTCATTAAAGATGAAACGCAATCAACTGAACATTTAAAAATGTGTCACAAATACCATTGACTGGTGCTAATGGTTGATACGGGTTGCTGCCAGCGTCCTAGGTATCAACCAAGTATCTTCTTAAAATATACAATGTTCCGAGTAGCGCAGTGTTTTTGCAATTCAGCTGGTGTTATTGCAGGAAGCTGCAATTTCTTGATGTGTTTTGTAAAATTCATGGACATGGTACCAAGTGCCCCGATGACATTGGGTATCACTGTGACATGTTTCATCCATAACTGTGTAGTTTCAATGGCCAGGTTGTGATATTTTGTGATTTTTTCCAGTTCTTTTTCTTCGACTCTGGCGTCTCCTGGTACAGCGATGTCAATAAACTGTATGCTTCGGCAGTTGACCACCATGATATCGGGTGTGTTATGTTCCAAATGATGATCCATCTGTATTCGAAAGTCCCAAGATCTTCACTATCTCATTTTCGATAATTGTTACCATCTTGTGCTCCCATGATTTTTCGGATACAGGTATGTTGTATTTTTTATGTAATGACCAGTGGACTTGTTTAGCAACTCGATCTTGTTTAGCTTTGTAATCAGTTTGTGCAATTTTGCTGCACTAACATATTAAGTGTGAAACAGTTTCATTGCAAAGTCGGCAGTTTGGATTGTCAGTGGTTTTTTGTATCTTCGCTTTCATGGCATTAGTTTGTAGTGCTTGTTCTTGAG
>JANHZT010005426.1:0-14150 GCA_032468215.1 Stegonotus admiraltiensis
TCGCAGTAATTGCAGGCAGCTGGAAGTTAAATACTGCCTTTTTAACAGGAGCATTAGTCTCCTGCGCCACTCAGGCTTTTTGACTTAGATCAATGACTTAGATGAGGGGATATATTAGGAAATCAACAAATTTGCAGATGACACCAAGCTAGCAAAATAGCTAATAGTGCAGAAGAAAGGCTCAAGATACAGTACAGAAGGATCTTGACAGACTTGAGCACTGGGCCCTATTTAACAAAATGAAATTCAATGTAGAGAAAACCATTTGGCAAGAAAAGCCAAATGTACACGTTTAAAATAGGTGGTACCTGGATCAGAGTAGTAACTGTGAGAGAGATCTTTTGGTACTAGTGGACAACCACTTATATATGAGCCAACAGTATACTGCAGCTGTCAAAAAAGCCAACATAATCCAAGGCTATGTTAATAGAGAGATAGAATCAAGATCACATGAAGTGTTAATACCACTTTATAATGTCTTGGTAAGACCGCCCTTGGAATATTGAATCCAGCTTTGGTTGCCCCAATATAAAAAAGATATTGAGACTCTAAAAGGAGTGCAGAGAAGAGTGACAAAGATGATTAGAGGATGAATAAAGGTTGCAGGAATTGGGTATGGCAAGCTAGTGAAAAGGAGGACTAGGGGTGACATGATAGCAGTGTTTCAATATCTAAGGGGCTGACACAAAGTAGAGGGGGTCAATCTGTTCTCCAAAGCACCTGAGGGCAGGAAGCAACGGATGGAAACTAATCAAGGAGAGAACCAACCTAGAACTAAGGAGAAATTTCCTGACAATTAAAACAATTAATCAGTGGAACGGCTTGCCTCCAGAAGTTCTGGGTACTCCAACACTGGAGGTTTTTAAGAAGAGATTGAACAACCATTTGTCTGAAGTGGTATAGGGTTAGACTTGAGCAAGGGGTTGGACTAGAAGACCTCCAGTCCAAGGTCCCTTCCAACTCTGTTATTGTGTTAATCTGTTATTCTAAATGGGGTGGTGGTGGTAGATAATTGTTTCTCTTTTGTTTGGTGTGGGTGACATGTCAACACTCAAATTACAGATTTTCTGAATTTTTGACACACCAAGCCTAAAAGGTTTGCCATTTTTTTATTTTAAGATTACAATTTAGATTTTTTTTTACTTTTTTAAAAAACCTCTCACAGTAATATTATTTGTTTTAACTTTTATTTTACAAAGCACCTATAAACTACAAAAATGGCATTTAGATAGAGTCTGCACAGAAAAGAATCCATTCTTGCTCCTCATCAGAACCAAACATTTTATTGGTGAACTACAATACAAGCTCACATACTGGTTCTTCAGAAGAATACAGCCTTATTTCAGACTAGCCACATATTTGGGGGGGGGGGGTGGGCTTTGAGTCAATGACTATTCTGACACTGCCTGGACAAGTTCCTACAATTTCTGTAACCAGATTTCAGGAATGCTTTGCCATTACCTAGGGCTGCGAAAGACTGGCCCAAGGTCACCCAGCTGATTTTGTGCGCAAGGTAGAACAAGACCTCCTCCAGTGTCTTAACCACTATCCTCTCAAAATCATCCTCTGATCATATTAAAATAATCACGTACAATACAAAACAGAAGAACCACATTAACTGAAATATGTAATGTGAATTGATCATGATGGTTCTGCAAGAATTCATCCTGATGACCTATGAGAACTGCATCAAACCGAGCCATTTCATGGGATAACACTATCATGTGAATGAAATTTTGTTATGTTGCTTTAAAATGAATCTTTTATTTTATTTATTATTTTTATCATGTCTGTATTACTATTCTAATCATAGATGTTTATTATTTTATGTTGTTTATGACCAAAAGTGGTTTATGACCACTCTCAATTGTGACAGTAAAGAAATTTAAGAAATAAAAACTAATAATATCTCTACTTAATTAGTGTACCTTTTCTTTTTCATTTGAAATCCAGACAAGATATGAATCCTTGTAGTAGGAGCATCGTTTTTCTGCCCAGGCAAAGTCCCCTTTTTTTTCTTTTTCAAAATAATAGCAATGTCCATCAAAATACCACCATGGTGCATTATGGGGACATTTTGGATTTTTGAGGCCTGAAAATAACACCGACTGAATTTGAAAAACATTTTTAAAAACCATACTAACTTATCTATTCAGCGAGAGCAATGCCTTTGTCTGCAAAAATTAACAATGTATAATTTTATTCCTGATCAAGATTTTAACATTTTAATGTTTATTCAAATTATATTTAGTATTAAAAACCCACATTTGATTTAGCTGAATGAAATTCAAAGACAGCTAAATTTTGCTGATTGAAAAATTTACAAGCAAATCTATATACTGTACAGAGAAAGAATCTTGAAGTTAACTGGGGCTTCTTTCTCCCTCCCTCCTTCCTTAAAATTATATATTTATGAGCTTGGGAAAAATGTATGTAATTTTTATGAATTATTACTATTTATGTAAAATTATGAGTGAGGAAATGTTGTGAACCAGTTTTGCATCCCAAGACTACTGTACTCTTTGTTTATTCTTTGTCATTTACAGAAGTAAATTCATCCATACTTAGCAAGAGGCAGTAATCATCAGTGTGCTTTACTAAACATAAATACCAGCAAATTCTGATACGTTTGCTAAAAGCAGCTTTTTTTGTTTCAACACTGTCTCCTTGAACCTATTTCTAAGAGAAGGGATGCTGCTCAGAAGCAAACATCAAAGTTTTCCAGAAAGAGAAGTGAATTCGCCACACAACTTTATTCTTTAATTTCTGTAGGAATTTTTAGTTAGATGAATAGGTCACTCAGGGGACTACTGTATTAGATGATTAACAGAAGCTGAATAGTGGAAATAAGACATAATGTTTCCATTTTTATTTATGGATATATTAATGACTGTCCCTGAATAGGGTTATATCAGTAGGCAAAAAGAGAATCCACACAAATTGGAGTAGACTTTAAAAGAATTTAACACTAACTAAATATCCAGATTTGTTCTCTTCATTTTCCCAGTATTCTTTTATAAAACAATATCTTAAATAACCTTAAAAGACTTTGAAGGAATTCAGCTATGCAAACTACAAGCTGCAGCATTTCCTGGAATCTTAACTGTTCATTGTACTCAATTTAAAATTGCAGTTGTTACAGATAATAACATTTTTCACTGAAAAAATTCCTTTTAATTGTACAGAAGTTATAGAAAAGTATACTTCTTTAACGTAACATTTTACTTTACATTACTATACACATCTGATTAATATTCTTTTTTCCAGAGTTCTTCTAATAACATTCATTCTATTGCTGTGATAGTTTTTCTTACCTTAAAGCCATTCCTATCTAGGTTTCCAATCATGATCACAGTCTAATGCCAAAGCCAGAAAATTCTTCAGATTCAAAGACAAAAAGCTCTATGGAAGGCAGCCACATTTTGGGAAAAGGCATAGCTATTTAAAAAGTTACAGGTACAATCTATGTTTGCTCCTCATGCTTTTTTTTCCTCTTCAAATCTGGAACTTCACATAATCCTATCAGTCTTTAATATATTTTAAACTTGTTCTCACAATGGTATTGTATCTCACAATGGTAAATGTATTGTAAGCTGCCCTGAGTCTTCGGAGAAAGGTGGCATACAAATTGAATAAATTGAATTGAATTGAATATTGATTTGCTCTGACTGAGACTGAGTTGCAATTTAGTCCCATGGCTTTTTGTCTGTTTGCTAATTCCATGCAAAGACTTTGGCAAGCCAACCCTGTATATGTGTCTAATAATCATATTCTGATTTATTTTGAAATGCGCACCTTCTATATTTTACATAGGTTACATACGTAGTTACCTATATAGTGATTATAAAGGCCCAATTAATCTATTCATCAGCTGCATCATTTCACAAAACATACTCATGAACAAAAACTAATTTTTCTTTAAAACATGGGAGTGCTGGAGGTAAAGGGGCACAACTGACACAAAACACATGTATAACTACATATATAACATGTATAACTACATGTATAACTATTTAAGATATTCCCTTGGATTCTGTAATGCATTGTCATCTTTGATATATAAAACTCAACTAAAATTAGCTTTATGATGTTCTTTTATTAAAAAATTACACTGTTTACTTTCCGTGATTTTACCAAGTTACCAACAGATTATTTCCTTCATTACAAGCAAAAGCTTTACAGTACATGCCATTAGAATCTATGCTATATTCAGAAAAGAATAAGAAATAATTTAAATGAAGATGACCATATTACTACTGTACCTAATTCACACAGTTCACCTTTGAATTGACCATGGCAGTACAATCTTTCTGGGCATTTTCCAGTTATTGAATTACATCTGAATCCTCCATAGCATTTCTTACAAAGAAAGCCACAGTTTTTGCCATAGTAACCAAGGGAACATTCTATGAAAATAATCACAAATCATATTATGTCAACATAATAATATACTTTTAAAAATTCAACAATTCTCCAAAGAGAGTTATGCAATGAAGCAACCAAATTCTGAGTCCAATATGTGATAAGGTTCTATAAGGATTCGTCTTATTCATACACTCTCATTATGTAAAAGGAATCACTCTAGAATCATTGAAAGTGGCCATGTTGCTGAATTTAATCTCTAGTCAGTGCAGAAATCTAAACCAAAGCATCCCCCCAGTAACTACTTAGCTATCAGTCTCTATATCATATCTGGAGACAGCAGCTGACTGGGAGTTGATCTAATTGTCAAACTATTTGAACAAAAATTTTATCTAATACCCCAAAGGAATCTATTTTTCTATGTTTTAAGTCCACTTTTCATCCTATTCTCTGGAATAGGGTTCACATCCTTTTATGTGATAGATGAATAGTATTACCACATTTCCATCCTTCCTTATACATCCAGTTTACCTTCTTAAAGCTACCTATAACATTTTTTCTCAATCTCTCCTCATAATCTCTCCTCATGTTCCCCTGTTCTCAGTTCTCAATCTCTCCTCATGTTCCCCTGTTCTCAGATTGCCCTTCCATGGAGCCATTCCACTTGTCTGAATTCTTAAAATATGCTATACAGAATTGGAAATAACACCTAAGGTGAAGTGTAACTAATTTAGAATAGAATGAAACTATTATTTTAGTTCCAGTGCTCCCTATATACAGTAATTCCAGGCTTTGAACATGTTTCCTTGATGACTTGCTTGTCCTTTTACCTCATCTATGTGAAGGGAAACACAAATTCTCCCCAAATTTTCCACAGTATTATAGCATTATAGCAAAAAGCCTAGCCTGACAGCTAAAATGGCAGGTCCAGAAATTTTCTTTGTTTCCATAGAAACAAATTCCTTGCCATTGCCTTTCCCCCACCGCAATTTCATAGTTTAAGCTTCAGTGCTTAGATTTCATGGTGGTCTTCCTTCCAGGTATTAATAAGATCCAAGCCTGCTTAATTATATGAAATCAGCCAACTTGGCTTGATGCTACCACCTGCGAGAATGAAGATCTTACCTCTTAAATAACAGATTTTATCAAATTATAAAAGAAAAATCTAGAAAATAATCTAGAAATAATTTCAGAACTTGACTTTATAAAAAATAAAAGTAAATAAGAACGGAGCAGTCATTTTAAATTAGCTCCCATTTTTCTTGCATATCAAAAGAAAATAAAGATTCACATTTGCAAATACTTTTAGAATGGTAATAAATTTCTATGCCTATTTTTGTTTTTTATTTCAGACAAATAAACATACCTCGTTTTTTATATGTAAATACATTTTCATCAGATGCAGTAATTTCATCTATACCACTTGTTCTTCTAAAGAATCGGCTATCTTGCACTATCCCTGAGCAGTTGGAATCACTTAAGCAGTCTACTACAGCAGTGGAAAGAGTTGTATAAATAGTTGGGTGTAATGGTCCTGACAGAAAGTTATCAGTGTAGAGATCAAAAAGATCTACCTCTAGTGAGAAAAAGAAAAAATGTTTGAATGGTTTTTCAAATGTCTTGCATTTATTATTTATAATAGCTAGTTTATTTTTCTCATATTTTTTTGTTTGTTCCTAGCTTTTGTCTATGTATAATTTGAAATAGAAAAACCTACATTAGAAATACAAATCATGTTTTCAAAGCATTTTGAAATAATTAATTTGTAACCATACATTTGTTGTAATTTAAAGTTAAACATTTAATGTAAATTGCTTAATAATACATTTTATTAATTTATATCCTATCCCTATATTGCTGTTTTATTACTACAACAGTCCTAGGTTGCTTTCTAAATTAATATAGTCAAAAAGTCCACAAAAGACAGAAAAACTCTAAAAGATGTTAAACTCTAAAAAAAGATCTTTTAATTCCTTACGAGCTGTAATAGGGAGGACCTATTTCAACAAATAGTTTGTTCTAAAACACAGGGTTTATTTAAATAAATACATAAATAATAGTTTAACCAATTCTCAGAGGTACCTGCTAAAGCTATCCTGTCAATGATCTAGAAGTGAAGGTAAAGAATACATAGATAGTCTTGCTTGTTTAGGGTTAGGGTTAGCATTGGTTAGCGTTTTGAATTGCATGGCTTCTTCTATTTTTCTAAATGAGAAGAAGCCATCTCCCTTAGATGAGATATTTTCAGCTACCAATAATATAGCCACCAGAACATCAGAAAAATTGGGAAACACTTGAAAGTATCTTTGGTACCTTCCATACCTCTTATATCTGTCACCATTTGGGAATTGAAATATAATTCAGTATGGGTAAAGAACCCTGTCTAGTGAGGGACTAAAACCTCATGTCTGATAGCAGAAATAATAAAATACTCACAAAATTGAAACTAGAAGAAATAATACAAATGTATTGGTTATTGCTTTTGACAAAGCTTTAATTCTGCAATATTATTATTTTTGACAAGAAAAAGCTCCAAAAACATGCATCAATGATATTTTTGCACACACGCATGCACACACACCAGTGGTGGGTTTCAAAACTTTTTACTACCGGTTCTGTGGGTGTGGCTTTGTGGGCATGGCAGGGGAAAGATACCATAAAGTCTCCATTCCCACCCCACTCAATAAGAATTTTTACTACCGGTTCTCTGAACTACTCAAAATTTCCGCTACCGGTTCTCCAGAACTGGTCAGAACCTGCTGAAACCCACCTCTGATACACACACACACACGCACCCACACACACACACACATTGCTTCATGAACACAAGGAAGGATGCACAAATATTGTTGTGCCACATCATGCATAAAGAACATAACTGAAAAAGAAAGATACAGTAATCTATTTATAACTAAAATCATGCATAATATAAATGAAAAATTATAACCTGAATGTATCTTTGTCATATTCAAAGCTCCAATACTCTACTTACTTTCCTTTCTCTTACAAATCCACCTATGGTCTTCAGAACAATGTATCTTTAGGGCTGTGTTATTAGCAGGATATAAACCTACACATCTTCCAGAAGGATTCCCTTCCAATTTTAACCTGGATAAAAAAGAAAAACTGATGAAATATTTCATTGTGTATTTTTATTTTGGATTATTGGTTTCTGAGGAACAGAGAGATAACAAGATAATAAATTTTAAAAAGAAATATCAACACAAGAACAAAAAAATGGAAACCACCAGAATACAACAAATAAAAACATTAGTGTAAAGCTGTAGTATTATAAAACCCACCTTTATGTAAGTTTCGTAAAACTTTGGCATCAAAAAAAAATTTTGTGCAAATAAAAAAAAATAGCATTAGAATTTTTAGAATTCATATGTATATCAATATACTCATATGTATACAAACATTCCTTTAGGTAAAAGAAAAATGGATGAACTATATATTCACAAACGTTATTTCTGTTGCTAGTCCCAAATCCCATCTTGTTGTTTCAGATAAGGTTCTACATAGCGTATACCTATTTTCTCCTCTTGGTTTCTTTAATCTAAATGCTGAGAAACTTTATATGCCTTATGTCTCTCATGTGTAGTTCTAAAAGCAGTGATTTTCTCCATCGATATTCATGTGTATATCATTAACAGGGGATTTAAAAGTTATCCAAGAGAAATGGGTGAAAATATAGGTGTATGTATGTATGTATGTATGTATAAAATTTATATTTCACTGATAAAGAAATAAAGGGAGACTATATATATATATATGTATATATACACACATACATACATTTGAAAATGCTAAATCACATTTTTTTTGTTTTCAAATAAACATATCTCCATCCCAGACTAAAATTAATATAAACAATTAACTTTACCACCGTAATTCTTTAGCTGCTGATCTTGCATCTGACCAAACCCATATAGCTGTTTTCTTCCTACTATTTAATCCAGTCCACAAAATCTCATGTGGGACTGCAGATGATATCCAATCCTGTCAAAATGTTATAGAAAAAAGACTTTATTCTTGTATTAGAATAATTGTAAACAATTGTTCATATACTCTCTCTCTCTCTCTCTCTCTCTCTCTCTCTCTCTCTCTGTGTGTGTGTCCCTGCAGATTTTATTCCAATAGTCAATGCCAATTAGAGGTTGAGGTGCCCATCTCCATTTCAAGGCCATTGAGCCAGCATTGTCTGAAAACATTTCTGCGGTCCTGTTGCCAGCATGACATCACCAAGTACTGTTACCTTCCCATCAAAATGGTACCTATTTATCTACTTGCATTTGCATTCTTTTCAACTGCTAGGTTGGCAGGAGCTGGAGTGAGGATGGGAGCTCGTCCCATGGCATGCAAATTAATTAATTTCCCACCTATCTTGCAATGGGGCTATTCTAGGTGGCTTACAATAATAAAAAGGAAGAAAATGAAGAGTCTAAACAGATGAGAAGGAAAATAATAGAACAGATGAGAAGGAAAATAATAGAACAATCATATAACTAATGAAAAAGGAACATAACCACAATACATCACTATGATAACCAAAAAGATGGACAGGTGTAGATCAGAAAGCAAGGGTGGAGAGAGTGGAGTCTGCTATCAATCCAGCATTCACTTCAGTGTGGAACTCCCCCATTTGGTTCCCAGGCCAATGGCAGATCTCCAAACTCTTGCAGAAGGATAGGAGGGTTGGAGCAGGTAAGATATAAGGTAAGATTTTCCAAACAGCAGGTGCTGCAGCAAAGAAAGCTCTTCTAGAACCCAACAGTTGGATAGGATCTGAAGTAGGCCCTCTCTGTTGGCATGAGTAGGATGGGCTTGTTCTAATGGATATTTTTGTAATAAATATATTTGTAATAAAAATATAAATATTGAAGAAAATATTACTCTCAAATTATAATGTTACCAGGATGAGCAGAATGAGCATGCTACAGATTCCGTCAGCCAAAGAGCATCAACTTGTGGTGACCAGATATCAAACTTTTTCTGCAGTAGCCTCTGGTGTATGGAACAGCCTCCCATCAGAATTCAGAATGGCTCCAACCCTGTTAAGACTTTCATAAGGTTCTAAAAACCTTGCTGCACTCCTGTCTGGGATGCTGAATGTGTTAAGGGCCACATTTCCTGGCTATATTACTAACGGGCCATAATCTTGCTCTTGTGTGTGCTGATTTGAATGTTTTTAAAGTTTTTTGAAATAGTTTTGCTGTTTTTATTGTTTCTTCCCAAGGCTTAAGCATTTCTAGATGAGATCAGGAATATCCTTTCCTGTATAATATGTGGAAGCATGCGGTGCCACTGTCTTCAAATTTAAATGGAAGATATTTTACTGAGATATGTTTAGGTTAAGTAAATTCTGTTCTTATTGTTATTTCTGTCACTCCTTTATCCTATTGTTTTTTTTTCTATTCCAAATATTTATACTGCACTGTATTTTTCCTATTTTTAAATACATGTTTTTTATTGATTGTATAAATCTAAAAAATATTTTAATCAATAAATTAAAACATGCTTATGAGTACTCATATCTTAAAATTTAGGCCAGGTTTCCCACCTTGTATTATTTGTAAAAAAAATACTAAAGGCAGAATAAAAATGAATAAATACTATACAGATATATTATAATTCAAAAATTCATTTTTTTCTGTTAGTGATTATAGGTATTTATCTCTAACACAAGAGGGCAGCATATACCATGCAGAGGTAAAATAGATTTTTTTTCCTAGCTCAACACAAACTGAGGACTTCTTGAATAACATATATATTCTTAAATGAAAATTAAATTTACTGAAATACTCAGAAAGGTGATTTGTATTCACTTTGTGAATTGGATTTACTACCGTTCATAATCACCCAATGTATCTCAATTTATTTCTAAGCAAAATAGTTTTTAAAAAAGCTCATGAACTGTAATCACCCTAAGTGCAATACACAAAAAACACCCAAATGTATATTACATATAGTCCAAATTACTGCTAGTTAATTAACAGGACCTTATACATTTCAAAAATGATTCAATACTATATCATATATCACGCAACACCTCCCTGCCATTCATTATAGTGGCTGATCTTTTTCAGAAAATTATGAAAAATTAAAAAGACTTTTAAAGTAGTCATTTCTTTTTTCAGGCTTGTGTAGCAGTCTGAAAACTGAAAGCTGTTCTGCTCATGTAGTACTTTACAATCACTTTTGGAAAATGCAAACACTTGTTAATTACCTAGCCACTATATAACTATATAGTACAGTAGAAAATCAGAGGAACAAATGCTTGTGGAGACTGAATTGCTTAATAAAATGCCTTATATTTGCAGTAATATGAGATGCCCTTAAGAGAGCTTAAACCTCAAAACACTATAGGTCACTTAGTCATTCCTGTTTTTTTAAATTACTAAATATTTAGAAGGTACATGGTTGCTCTTTAATTTGTCCTATATGTTGTAATAATCATATACATTCAAACTTATTATTATATCCAAGAAAAAGAAAATTATGCTGGTAGAAAGATTAGAGGCATAAAATTTAAAAGAAGTTTCAGAAAGATGTTCAAAACATTGATAGAATCTCTGAGACCTAGGGAAAGAAATTCAAAGGTGCATAATATACATATATAAGTCATATATGAGGAAAGCCAAACAAAGCAAGTTTCATATTTTAAAGGAGAGGTAAAAGAGAAAATCAACTCAGAGCTTCCAAGGATTTCAGTCAGAATGGGTCAATGTCCTCTGGACCTTAAATGTCTGAAACCGTAAGTATACAGAATCTTAGAAAACACTTCGGTGAAGTGATAAAAGAAAATACTACATAATGTATTTCAAAATAATTTGCAATAAAATCTAACCAATCACACTCACATATTCACAGACATTCAAACTTTAAAAAATATATGCCAGCTTTGAACTGACTTCCACTTTTTCACAAATACATCAATACCATTTCATTTTTCTTGTCGATCCAAATCAAGTCTGTACTTCTGAATCTTCTACACTGCTTACGAGCAAGTGTCCAATTGGATGCCTTCTCATCACTAAAATAATAGCAGTTATTCTCCCAGTATTTCCAGCCAGATAACTGAGGGCACCATACACTGTTCAAAGCTACCATAAAGGAAAGTAAAGAGTTAGTTTTAAAATATATGTGCTGAAGATAATAATATAATCATCACACATCACTTTTAAGCTTAAATTGTTAGGTGTTCTTTGTGTTCTCTGAGCTTGGTGGTTTTCTTGCAGGCATTTCATTACCAAACTAGGTAATATCATTGCAACCACCAAACTCGGATAGCACCAAGGACTGCACATTAAACCCTGAGCTACAAATATCTTCTTCTATTAAATACTTTCCAATGTTTCTTATATAGATATTTCTGTAACAATAGCTTTCAGAATACCTTGAAAGATAATATACAAATACAATAAATAAATTTATTGCAAGCATGCAACATGAAACATTCCACTAAAAACATCTCCTAAAATCGGTTCATCCCAGTAATGGAATGCTTGAAAAATTCTGCAATTCAAATTTCTTTCCAAATTTCTTTTGTTTAATTGTATATTCCTTTTACATCTGAAATATCATCTGCAACTTCTTATAAAAAAAGTATCTGTTATTTTGTTCAAGCTACACTAAACCACTGTATTATAGGTTTTTTAGTCACTGCCTTTATACTAAGATTAAAACACTGCTAAAATAATGATGCCATAGTAGAGTAACAATCTTTTCCTTTTTCAAAAAGTACTCTTTACGCCTTTTCTTAATTTGTCATCATAAAGTTGCCATGAACTTTTTGCAAATTACATTTTCAATAGATTATGAAAAGGTTTTAAAAAGCAATAGCGTATTTTCTTAATTGTGGAAAAGGTATGAGTAAAAATACTTTAACTTCCAAGATTTTTGAATTTGCTTGAGCATTTTGGAGAAAGATAACTATCTCTTTTACTTAAGTGGAGAAACTTCAGTTTCTTGTCTCCTATGTATGTGGAGCAACATCTTTTTTTCTGTGTATAAAAGCAGAACTACAGAAATTTCTGCATTTGAAATAATGAGGAGGAATGCAAGGCTATCACAGCAGTAAAAATACTGTTTTAAAAAAATACTTTATTTAAAAAATACCTCTCACATATGTAACTTTAGAAACTCTCACCCTTCTCATGTTTGATGAACTAGCTTTAAAAGCCATAGTATAAGAGTCATGTTATAAGAGAAGGCAGAAGAAAAAATCTGGGACTTTGACACAGAAGAAAGGAAATAATTTAACAGTGTATGTGTTTGTGTGGAGGGGAAAAAATCTGGGACTTTGATCCAAAAGAAAGAAGGTAGGGGTGTGTGTGTGTGTGTGTGTGTGTGTGTGTGTGTATGTGTGTGTGTGTGTGAGAGAGAGAGAGAGAGAGAGAGAGCGCGAGAGAGCGCGAGAGAGAGAGAGAGAGAGAGAGAGAGAGAGAGAGAGAGAACACATACAGACATGTACACACACATATATTTTACACAATAGAGATAAGCAGAAGGGAGGGAGGAATGACACTTGAGATAGGTGAAGCAGATCATTATTAGAAAAAAAGAATAAGAAAATAAAAGACTACAGAAACACTAATTACTACTGAGAATAATATAAAACAAGAGCAGAACAAAACAAACCAGAACAAAGGGTAAGGATAAAGAACCAAAGCTGGAGGGCCACAGTCAAATGTCAAATGATTGTGAAATGAAAGATGTCAAATCACTGTTTAATATCTAGCAAAATATACTTTTATACCTTGCATTTTTCATAATTAAACAACATTGTCCCAACAAGAGGTGGTCTATATCTATCTTGATTTGTCACTATCCCTGAATCTGCAATAGTCAACAAGGACAAAGAAGGTGCTAACTGAGCAAAGTTATTAGTCAATACAGATGGTTGTAGCAAACAGCACATGGACCTGATTTTTAAAATAAATGTCAGTATCAAGATATCCAACTAACAACAAATGTAACTGGGGACACTATCCATTTCTAATAATTGTGAATAAGAATAAGGAAGAAAGCTTACTAAGAAAGTGAATGATACAAGAACCAACATTTAGGATTGCTTAATTCTTTATATACTTGTTTACTGGAAATATATATTCCCTTCATTGTTGTGAAATGGATCTCCCAACCTTCCACTGCAAATGTTGGTGAAGGAGCACAAAGGGGTTGGCCGTGAAGAGAGGAAAATGATTGCACTAGCATCAGCAGTATCCATTCAAAAGGGAGATGGGCATAATTTGATTCAATACATAGTTACACCATCTACACTTTATATACAGGTAGGGCTCAGGTTCCGATGTCAAATGGGACTGGGATTGCTCCCACTAAGTGATGTGATTTTAAAGCCCAGTATCATGTGACCACATTTCTTAGTGACAGCAGTCACAATTTCTGCTGTAATCCCAATGCATGAGGGTTGTTAAGTGAGAAACAATGGGAGTCCCAGGTAAGGAGTGCGGGGAGGCTATAGAGGGGTGGGGGAGGCTCTGAGTGGTCTGGCACAGTCTGCATGCAAATTTGGGAGAGTACAGGATATGAGTTGGCATGAACACAGGAAGACTGAAGGATGGGGGCACAGGTTGGCACAAGTACAAAGGAGAGAGCAGTATACTGCAGGAATTTGGGGAGTGGACACAGCAAGTTGCAACCTTGGCTGCCAGGTTCCCCATCGACTTTGTTTGTGGGAAACTAGCAAGAAAGGTCGCAAATAGCAATCATATGACCGCAGAATGCTGAAACTGTTGATAGGGCGAAATGGTTGCCAGTTGCCT
>JANHZT010005426.1:18701-30101 GCA_032468215.1 Stegonotus admiraltiensis
CCCTCCCCAGGCTCCTAGAAAGGCTCTGGAGCCTGGGGAGGGCGAAAAACAGGCCTACCGAGCCTGCTGTGCCATCACATGCCAAAAGCAAGGGAAGCATGGGGGAGGTCACGGACACATACGTGGGGGCGGGGCGCATAGAATTATGGGTGTGGGCACTCACGTGCGCAAACCCCCCCACTCCCCCCGCTTTTGGCACGTGATGGCAAAAAGGTTCGCCATCACTGCTGTATAATATGCTTTATATTTGATTCCATCCATAATTCTTAATTAAATGGCTGTTATATCCACATTGTGTATCTTACATATTTACTAAATTTTCAATTAATTTGATGTTTAAAGTTTATTTTATATGCTCAGTACAAACTACTGCTCTTATCTACTGCTCTCATTTCTCAATGCAGAATCTGCATATTATTATTATTATTTTATTATTTATTCTGCTTTATTTCCTGATTCTAGTCATCTCCAGTTATACTATTAGCTCACCAGATCAAATTTAACAGAGCTAAAGTTCAAAACTATTCTTTTCCCACAATAATTTAACATCCTAGAGAACAGATAAAAACTTACCTGCAGATCGTTGACAGATCCAATGGGCTTTCGTATCACAATTGACAGCAACCAAGCTGTGTTTGGAAACTTTCACACAAGTATTTGGCTGAACTGGATTTGATAGTTGAAACCTTTCCAATTAAACAGAAATTAAACAAAAGAGAAACCAAATTGCTATCTCTTGGAAATTAGTCACACAGAGAATGTAACCAACTTTTTTCTTTAAGGCACCTGTAACCCTGATTCAAAAATCTAGCCCTTTGGGCAGCCTAATTTATTTTGGCTCTTTTGAAGCCATGTAACTCAGAAACAAATAAAATGTTCTCGATAAGGAAATCTTTATTATGTGATTATTTTTATTTTTTAGTAAATAATTAAAAATATTTTGAAATTGCTTGCCAATACAAACAGCTGAGGTATTTCTGCATATTTTAGTTTTCTTTCTTGTTTGAGTAATATCAAGACAAACAATGATCAAAAGACTAGAATACATAAAAGATGTTATATTCACATCGAAAGAAACGTTTCAGAAAAATTAAATAAGACTGCTTTTCAATCTTTACCAAGAAGTTGCATTTGCCCGTGTGCCTTCTGACCACGAAAAGCTTTGAGTTTCTTCCAAATTATTCAATCCAATCCAAAAGTTGTCCAAAGGTAAATCTAAAATCCAGTTCTACAAATATTTAATAAATTTATATTTGAAATATCACATCTAACTACTACTACTTTTACATCATACATCTCTCTTTCTTTTATTTGTTTACTTTATTTTATCAAATGTATTGACCACCCTCTTATCACAAGGTAACTCTGGGTGGTTTCCAACATTAATAAGGAGCTTGCATATTAATTTGTACTTGCATATAATCTGGATATATTTGAGGTTGCTAACTGAACAGCTGAATCAACAGATCTGAACTGAACTGAAGCAGAACAGCTACTTTGGTGTAGTCTATGTTTGGACCAAAATACAAATGTTTTGTCTCGGCCCAGACCCAGAACACTTAAGTTCTAGGTAGAAATGTATTAGGAACAGAAAAGCGGTGTGTGTGTGTGTGTGTGTGTGTGTGTGTGTATGGAATCAAGGCTATCAGAAATAGAGCCTTGCGCATTTGGGCTCAGATATGGAAAGGGAGGTATTGGCAACATCATAAAGTGAGAACTCAGTAGATTCACTACAGTTGTTACATTTTCATGCCATCCTTGAATTCAAGAACGATATAATCACCCCGTTTCCTCTCCCCTCATTGCACCATGATCTGCTTACTTTCCCTTATGGCTACCCAGGAATTCAAGCACAGTATATCTAGCCAGCCTGCTTGCCTGCAATAACATGAGGATCAGATGCATCAGATGGATACACCACACTTGAATTCAAGGACAGCAATGTCTAACAACAGCCCAGAAGAACTAAGGAAAGGATAGTAGTAGGAAGATCAACAGATGAGTAAAAGATGAAACCACCCATTCTACTCTGATAAAGCCAGACATGTAAGTTCTTTTAAAGCCCAAGCCAAAAACGAGATGGGTGGCAAACAGATTTAATAAAAAATTAAATAAATAAAAAAAACATTATTACAGAGTGGCACACAAATAATATTTTTTCAACTTACTTTTTCCTGAACACTGTTAAGTGTCACTAACTCTGTAGATGTATATCTCTTGCAAAACTTTAATGCTTCAGTCCAAGTCCCCTCCTGATTTTCTTCAAGACAATAACAAGTCCCATTCCAATAGTGCCAGTATGAGGCATTTGGACAAGTCAGTCTAAATCTGGCTTTAAGTGAGAAAACAAAGGTACAGGAACTTGTATAATATTTTAGCTAAACTGAAAATCTCTTGCATTTCTACAATCTTTATTCCTCTGAAACACCAAATGTTTAACTCCTCTAACC
Source organism: Stegonotus admiraltiensis (assembly GCA_032468215.1). NCBI lineage: Eukaryota > Metazoa > Chordata > Lepidosauria > Squamata > Colubridae > Stegonotus > Stegonotus admiraltiensis. The sequence continues at coordinate 21,152 of JANHZT010005426.1, forward strand.
AGATTTTCTAACTTAACATTTCAGACAAGAAGAAAATGAATTAAAAATATTGTGTTTAACACTTTGTAGTTGTTTGCTTCTGAATTTACATACCTTTTTGGCAAAACATAATTGTGACTTACAACAACAAAACATAGAAATATCTCTTTTAAAAGTATTGCAGAAATGGAAGAAAACCAGCATTCTTTAAAATTCAATGAGACTAGAAGACCTTGCATTTGGTCCTAAATTTGTTCCTAAATGGTTTTAAAGAGAGCCAGTTTGTGTAGTGGTTAACGCATCATACTAGAAACTGGCAGACCAAAATTTCTATTCCCACCTTAGCCATAAACCCAGCTGAGAGACCGTGGATCCTTTATTCTCTCTTAGACAGAGGAAGCAAGCAATGGCAAACCATTTCTCAGACCATGCCAAGAAAACTGCAGAGACTAATGAAGACATTGTCAGGAGTCAACACTGACTCAACGGATAGGGGATAGTTTTCCTAGTTGTAATAGGATAATTGTGACAAATTTTGTCTGAATCACAATTGTGTCCTTTCCTGGACTGAGCAGCATTTTCCATGTCACTCATGCCCTGATCATTTTGTATGTGAACTACAATATTGCAGTAAGTTGCATATGAGGCTGCCCTTGAAGATCTTTTGAAAGCTACAGGTGATCTAGAATGCAGCAGTAACAGCATTTCACAAGAGTCCTCTACTTACAACTGGTCACTTAGTAATTGTTTCAAGTTATGACAACCTGAAAAAAGACTTATAACCTGGATTTGAAGTTTCAGCAGTTGGATCCCCTCCATGGTGACTGAACTTCAGATGCTTGACAACATGGCTGCATTTATGGCTGCTTGCAGCATCCCATGGGCATGTGAACACATTTTACGTAATGGTTCTGCTGAAAATCAGCACTTCCAATTTTTTAGCAAAACAGTACCCATAGCAAACCATTGGTCCACTGAACAACTGTGGAATTTGCTTAATGACTGTCACAAAAAACATTGTAAAATCAAGTTGTCTGTTTTACGACTATTGCAACATATAATCGTAATGGGTAGGCTCCATTCAGTCATATAAGTTGAGGATTACTTGAATGTCAATTTAACACAGATGCTGCATGAGTTACATTTATTATCACTAGGTTTCCAATGCAATGCAATATTCTGGTTATTTACTACTAAGCTTACAGTATATGATATAAATCCTACTGGTAGTTACTTTCTTTATTCCATTGTTTCTGCCTAATTTGTACACTCTTAACAGTTGGCACAGTCTGAATGGCACCTATCACAAAATACCATCTCATGGGACCTCTGTTACAGCAACTGCCCACTGGAACATCATTCCTCCAGAGTTTTAAACATTATTGAACTTTTCTTCATGCAAGCTTGAAGACCTGGCTTTTTCCAAATATTTTGATCTAGGACAGGGTATATATCCACAGTAGAATAGCTTTTGTAAACTTATGTTTATGTTTATTCCCCATTATAACCATCTTTTGTTCTGTTTTTAAACATAATATATTGTATCATTGCTTTTTCCATGCTAGCCAGAATCAGTGATGAGATAGCTGGCCCTAGAAATCCAAATAATAAATAAAATTGCATCTAAAATCCATGCAATTTAATTTAGACATGACTATTTTTTATGTGTACCTCAGTAGGGAATAAATATAATTAGGTTCCTTGAACACATCTCAATATTTAATACCAGAGGTATCTTGATTCATACTGATGACAATTGTAAGATTGAAAATAGCAACCATGGAGTTTCCATCATTCCCTTTATGCTGGAAACAGGTATTGTGTGCGGAATATGCAGAGACAAGATGCCTATATCCCTTTTCTATACATAACTGCGTTCATCTTGTTCCTTTGATTTTGACTGGAAAATTGTTTTGAGAATGCTTAAATATTGTCTTCCTCATTAACACTATGGCACAGAAATCTGCAGAAATCAGAAGACTTATATCCAGTCCTGGATTCATACAGATTGTACTGATGTACTTAAATAGTCAGAATTTCTCCTGAGATTTTCAAATATTCACAGGTGAATATCATCACAATACATTGTAGCATTTAAAAATATTAGAAGCAGTTATAGAAGGAAAGGTATAGGAGACCATTTATTGTACCTGGACAAAAGTTGAGGGCAATCTGCTCTCTTGAACTGCCTTATGGCTGCTCAATTCTTTTTCTTCTATCTTTAAAAGCCCCTTTTACCACTGTTGCTGAAAATTGGTTACTACAGTCCATACAGTAGATCATTTTCAAATATATGTGGAGTGTATTTTTAAAAAATATGTGATTTCTACTCACAACTCAGTTTCAGTGACAATGAGTGCACTCTTGGGAGACTTGAAAGACCAGGTTAGGAGTAGATCACGATAGAGAAAAACGTTAATTTATTCTTTCAAAATAATAACCAAAACAAGAAACAAAATACAAAGTTTTGTGTTTACATTAATTATAATGAAAATACATTTTCAAAACAAACTACATATAAAAAGTGCTTAAAATGGTAGTTGGGTTCTATAAATGGATTAGAAATTAAAATATACATGCTTGGAAGTAATTTACATTAAGTAAATATATAAATAGAATTGTAACAGTTAATTGCTAGAATGATGTATATACTTTATTCTGTTATTTTTCCTACTGTATTTTTTTACTTGTCTAAAAGCATATTTGTATGTCATGGAGAAAATTTGTGTGGACACATAAATAGGAATCATAAACGCACAGGAGTTAAAAATGACCGGATGGCACATCATTGATTAATAATCCACTCACAAAAAATAAGCACCTATGATTGTTATTAATTTAAATTTTGAAGCTACTGTAAAGAGATTTTTTGATGACCTATTTCCCCCAAAGTAAAATTGTATTGAATATTGCCCTGTAAAGATTTATAGATTAAGGGGGCGGGGGGTGTTACTGAGATTCCAGTTGACACCTGACTTAATCCTTCAAATATTGATTACTCCTGTTTTCTCAGAGGTAGATTTTACTGTCTCCAGCAAGGCTTCCTTTTTGGGAAAGGGACACAGACTCAGCTGGTTGCTCCTTATACAGACATCTACAGAACCCGAGTGACCCTTTCAGGCTGTTTTTACCTTCATCTTCCCAAGTTTCAACCCACTGCATTTGCCATAACCCCATCAAGGCCAGCAAAGCCCACATCCCACCGTTTCCTCAGCGAAAACCCGAAGCTTCTCCCAGCCTGTCTTTCTAACCCGAGGACCGCGTCCGCTAGAGCGTTTAGCTGGTGGCCTCTCGCGAGTAGCCGAGACCGGAGACGGGGACCTGCGCATGCGCCGGCATTTTTGTAAAATGTGGGGTGTTACGCGTGGCCTGGCGCTGTGTGCAAAAGTTGCTGTTTGCCCCGCCATCTTCCGCAATAACCGCCGCACCCCGCCATCGCGTTGCCGTCACGAAGGTCTTTCGAAAAATCCCCAACTCATGCTTATTATTCTCCGCTTGAAAAAGCTCCCGTTCCTTAAGGGGCAAAATGTCGTTATAGGCTGGTTCATGAGTGATCGGCGCTTCCAAAAACAAAACAAAATGTCAAATATCTATGGAGATTCTCAGTCATACACCTCACGGTTGTCCCAAAGGTGCTTTTTTCCAAGAGGCAACTGGACTTTCTAGTTTTAATTTGAAGACGGTTCTCTTCTCATCCAAGAAGCTTCTTCAGCTTTGACTAGATGGTGGAGAATACAAGGAGTATAAATCCTTCCATTCCCCACCATCCAGTCAGAGTTGAAGAAGCTTCTTGGATGAGAAGCAAACCTCTTCAAAGAAAAAACAAAGCCCAGTTGCTTCCTTAAAAAGCACCTTTGGGACATGTGAAATACCGTACATGCATTCCCATTATTCTTTTCCTTTTCAGATGTACCTCCTCCGCTCATTTAGAATTCTAGTCTTACGATTTTATTTGGTTTTTAGCTTTAGCTAAATAGCTAATGGTTGCTGATTAACATTTTAAATGTGCTGCCTATCACATACAAAAATATAGAGGTCTCTGTTTTGCTCTGTGTTTCCTCACAAGGAGAAACACAGGGACTTCCCAAGTTCTAGCAAAATAGATAAAATAATTTCCACCTTATGGTCTTGACCTCTTTTTCTTGCTGGTTGCCTTGGAGTCCTAATAGTAAAGACCACATCTGTTTTGACTTTTTTGTTTCTTTAGTTGTAATAGGAGTTCTAAGTTAGCTGGCTTTGCTTTTACAAATTAAGTTATAATAAAGAAGTTTGCAGAAACCACAAAACTGAGTATTAAAGAATAGTTGCAATCAGCAATGTGGCCCCACCAGCTCATTTTAAAAATTCTAATATTGGTATGATTGGAAAAACTAATTGTTTCACTCACAATTGCCTAATTATGTGTAGTTTAGTTTTAATGTGAAATCATTAATATTTTTATTAGCCCACACTTTGCTTTCAAATTGCTAGCCATAAAATCAATTAGCTTTATGGAAAATATATTAACAATAATGAACAAAGACTGAACCATAATAATAATAACTAGGCATATGCTTTTCTCTAGAAAGGAAAAAAAAGTATTCTGATCTTAACAAACCAAGGATTTCTGCACATTTTGTTTTTTTTATACTGACATTTTCATAGCGAAGCATAATAAACGCTGATATCAATCCTTTGTGTAATACAGCAATCTGTTATTTTTATGCAAATTGCCAGGAACATCTGCCTTTACTTTCCAGGCAATTTAATAGATTAATAACAGCCTTGATTCTACATTTTTTTCCTGGAATATTCTATAGAATATATAATTATTTTCTACATTTGTATACAACTGTTATACCAAATATGCAAGGCAGTTTATATTATATAATTATGACTTACAATCTTAACAATTCATAAAGCGCATGAAACAAATACAAAGGAATAGAGCAAAGGCCAAAAAAATTAAGCAAATTCAGATACTGAAATTTGGGTTCATAGTTGGGAGTTACCATTTAGCCACTGAATCCAACCTCCTATTTTATGTAAAATCCAAATATAAATAAAAACATTCATGAAGGTAACTATTGTGTTTGAACGTACCCAGGTGAATGGGAGAATATTATGTCTCGGGTTCTACTGCCCAACTGATCCAGCAATTGGAAGTTTTTTCTAACATTTAACCAGAATTTGCCTTCTCAGAACATGAATCCATTATTCTGTGTCCTGCACTCAGGGATGTTGGAGAACAGGACTTGGTCTTCCTGTGAAGTTCTTTCAGGTATTTGAAAATTGCTATCACACTCATTCTCCTGTAATCTTATCTGTTCATCTTTTTCTACTATTGTTTTAATTTATAGTCTACTAGTCGTTTCTGTTGTCTTTCTCTGAACATGTTCCAGTTGATTGGAATGTTTCTTTTTTAACTGTGGTGCCTAAACCTGGACATAATTCTCAAGGTGAAGGCTTCACTTCAATACAAAATTATGTGAAATTATTCCTTCCTACTTTCCCTATATTTTATTATACTACAAAGGTGATTCTTGCATTTTAGATAAGACATTATCAGGTTCAGTCATTGTGGTTTATTAAGTCAAACCAAGTGAAAGTGAACTGATTGTGTATAATTGTGTCCCATGTTCATTAATCACCTTTTGTGACTTTCTGGCATCAAAGTCAATGAGGAAGCCAAATTCACTTAACAACCATGTTAGTAACTTAACAGCTGTAGTGATTCACTTAAAAAATGTAGCAAGAAAGGTAATGGAGCAAAATTTTCTTCCTTTCTTCCTCCCTTCTTCAGTTCTCCAGTAAACTGTCTATCTTTATCCTTGAGCCCAGGAAAAATAAACTAGCTAATTTGTGTGATTTTTCATATTTGATGCCAAAATAATGGTTCAGAGCTCATGGGAATATCAATACAAGAACACTTTGCAAGTCTTTAAAACAGCTACCACATCTTTTCATAGATAAGAGCTGCAGTGGCACAGTAGTTAGAATGCAGTATTGCAGGCTAATTCTGCTGACATGAATCTCGCCAGCTCAAGGTTGACTCAGACTTCCATCCTTCCGAGGTCGGTAAATGAGGACCAAGATTGTTATAGGACAATATACTGATTCTGTAAACTACTTAGAGTTGTAAAGCACTATGAAGCGGTATATAAGTCTAAGTGCTATTGCTGTAATTACATGGCTGCCCACTTCATCTAGCCATGGTGACGCAGTGGTTAGAATGTAGTATCACAGGATAACTCACTGCTCATGACCAGGAGTTCGATTCTGACTGGCTCAAGATGACTCAGCCTTCCATCTTTCTAAGGTATGCAATATGCTGACTCTGTGAACTGCTTAGAGGAGACTGTAAAGCACTATGAAGTGGTATATACTGTATTTTTTGCTCCATAAGATGCACTTTTTTCCTCCCAAAAGTGGGTGGAAATGTGTGGGTGTCTTATGGAGCAAATAGGGGCGATAGACAGCAGTGGAGACCAGTGGCAGCGATCCCCACCACCTTGATCAGCTGATTGGCAGTCTTCCGGGAGGTCGATCCAACTGCCGATCAGCTGCTCGCAGGTGAAGGCTCCAGCATTCCCTGGCAGAGGCAGCAGACACAGAGGAGGCAGCTGTTTGCTGTAAGGACACTAACGATGAATACTAGATGGACACTGAGAGGCAGAGGCAGATTTTTGTTCTTGTTTTTCTTCTCTAAACCTATGTGTGTCTTATAGTCAGGAGTGTCTTATGGAGCGAAAAATATGGTAAGTCTAAGTGTTATTGCTATTGCTATCTACTGTGTGATCATAAAGACATTTTTCCTGTTTTCAACTGAGTGATTCTTAGAGACTGCCATGACAAGTCCTTGCAGTTTTCTAGAAAAGGCTTTTTAGAAGTGGTTTGCCATTGCTTGCTTCCAGGTCACCCAGATGACTTTGTAGCTCAGATGGGAGGAGAACTCATGGTTTCTATCCTGGTGCCTTAATTACTACACCAAACTGTCTCTCCAGATAAAGACATAGCTGCTTTTAAAAGTTGTATATTGGCGCTATGTTTGTACCCTGCACACACCAAAGTACTTTTTGGAATTTATCTCCAAATCTTGCACAGATGGATTATCTACCATTTTCACTTAATCATCAATTGTAAGTGTATTAAATAATTAATCATTGCACTCATTTGCAAGAAGTATAAAAGTTATAAAGCTCAAAATAAGTAGATATGCCTGCTAGAAAATTTAATAGCAAAATTATATTTAGAGTACCCATTCAAGTAACAGTTTGCCCTTCCAATTATTCATGCTGTTAACACATACCCTTTTTCCAAGTAAAACAGGAAAGATACACAAACCCTAACCCTAATCCTAAACCCAAACAGCATAATAAATCAAGCTCATGTTTAAACACCAGCCTATTTTCTACAGATGTATACAACACCAGTTCCTAAAGTGATAAAGGGAAGCACTTTCTAACATTGTGTTGTTCCCCCTAGATCCTAGATTTGATATGCTTTCAGTCAAATCTATTAGTATTGGTTAAAAAATTGTGAATTTTTCTGCCTGGAAAAATTCTGCCTGGGCCTGGTACCGACCCAGATTGCAAAAATTGGTAAATTTAATTTCCTATTGACTTGTGGGCTTATCAATAGACTGCAGTCTTTATAATTTCTGGAATAACATCTTCAAAACAACCAAAGGATGACTTCATCCCTCAGTGTGAATCACTCAACTGTGAGGTACAAGGCAGAAGTTGTCTATCAGAAAATATCAGCTCTATATAAATAGATAATTCAGAAAGGAAGAAAATATCTTTGGATACAAAACATCACAGAAAAAAAAATCTAGCTGACATTAAGCTTCTCACATTTGAGAAGATAAAAGCAGAATTAGGCTAACTTCGAGCAGTAATTGAGAAATTGCAACAATCATTATGGGGAGAGGATGAATACTAGTTCACATTGCTTGTTACAGCAATATTTTATTCTTTCTTTCCTTCCTCTCTTTTCATCATGTTAAATAAACTCTCCATAGAATATTACTGCATATATATTGATTTTCTTGACAATTTAGAAGTGCACATATTTTAAAAGCTAATTTTGAGATATCCTCCAAAGGTTACACTTTGGATGGATGCATATCCATTTTATCTTGTTCTGTTTTTACTTTTATTTTTAATGTGTTTCTATTTGCTGTTTTGGTTGGTAACCATTGGTTGCTAACCCTTCAATTCTATTCTTTAATATCCAGAATGAAAGCTCTGTACAATGCCTAATCTCATCTATTTTGTTCAAGTTATCTCTATTATTTTATTTATTCATTTATTTTCAAGATAGTGAAAAATATAATTTCTGTGAAGTTTATAGTAATAACACACATATAACAGCAAAATTGACTTTCAAGACACCTTAAGTTGTTCTGAAAGAGAATTAGCATGTAGATATTTATATTTGGAGGAAGAATAATAATAGAGAGGTTAGAGATAAATAAAATGTGCGTACAGTTAATGAACATTGCTTATAACAGGCATCAATAAAACTTGTTGGGAGTGCCATAAGCATTTTATATAGATGAACCCCATTTAGATGCATAATTAGGGAAGTAAACAAAACTACTCTCCAATTTTCTGCTCAAAACTTTTGGCAGCAAACCCAGTAGAAGTGTCTTGTGTGCAGGCAGATCTGCATGTTCAGTTTACATGGGTAGTCCTTGATGTAGCAATGAGAGTATAGGACACCTTAGTGCTTTTTGTTTGTTTATTGAAGAGACTTTCTGAAGAACTCCCACATTCCTACTAATTTCTGACTTTACACACATAAATATGACCATGAATGTCTAGTCTAGTGTGTCGAAATTGAACCCCATATTCAGTGACTGGTTAACGGCAGAAGTTGTGTAAACTTATAATTTATTTATTTATTATTTATTCAGGGTGGATTTCCATCAGTACGCTGATGATACTCAGCTGTACATTTCCACCCCGGGCCACCCCAATGATGCCCT
>JANHZT010005427.1:59476-69528 GCA_032468215.1 Stegonotus admiraltiensis
TGCACCATTAGTGGTTCCAACTCTAGATAAGAAGAGTTGTCCTTTTTTAAAGATAGACTGAGGGATTCTGGAGATCCCCTTCCCACCAAAGGTGGTCCCTGTTTTTCTACTTGCATTTTTTACGTGCTTTCGAACTTTTAGTTTGGCAGAATTAATATGCAATACAATAAGGCAAATAGATTTAAAACTGATATTAAATCAAACATCTCAAATGCTATAGTGAACAAATATCTGTGATCCTTGGTGTTCTTTGAGCTTGGTTATTTTCTTATAGTCATTTCATTACACAAACTAGATAACATCATCAGTGCTAATAAGAAATGGAGTTTGCCTTACTAACACCAATGATGTTACCTAGTTTGGGTAATGAAACATCCACAAGAAAACAGCCAAGTCCAGAGAGCACCAAAGAGCTCTCATTTCAACCCTGAGCTACAAATATTCTCCTTTATTGGAAACAAGTATCTCCATAATGCAACTGTAACCCATTTTTGCAATTGAAGCGGTAACCATGTTTTACTAATTGAGCTTTCACATAAGACTGTATGGAAAGCACATGAACAATGCACCATTTGTTACTTCTTTGGGCCAAGGACTCCAAAATATAATCCTCCTGCAGGAATATAAAACAATAATTATTTATAGAAGTTGCTTTTCTTACAATTTAAGGTCTATTTCCCATGAAAACATTGACCAAGTCAATATTTAGAGAGAATGAGATTTTCCAACTTTATTTCCTTTTATGGCTAGGTTTGGGCTCCCTAGAGCTGAATTTGATTAGCTTGGGCTTCATAAGAAAACAAACACTTCCTTGCATCTTTTCTAATTTATGGTGTCTGTATATTTTGCCTTTTATTTAATAAAAAAAAAACAACCAGTGAACATTCACCTGAGAATCAGCATGATTTGGAATAACCCTTACTCTGAAAAACGCAACTTTCTAAAACTCAAAAATGGGTAATTACATTTCCCTTGTTGATGCAGTGGAACACAATGACAAAGTGCTACGCTAGTTGGGCAGGATGGGTTGAAGCATTTGCATTAAGAACATAACAATATTTCCATTATACATAAGCAGAGAGATAGCAAGTGTCATCAGAATATGTGAACAATTGTATCTATTAACTGAACCGTGGAAAAGCCAAATCAGAACAGTCCTTTGGGGCTTAGTGTTTTGTGCATTAGGAAAGTTATTGTTTCATATTATATAAAAAAAAGAAAAACTGTGACTCCATTTCCACTGAAAATTCATTTAAGAAGATTTATATTGGATTTATAGGATTATACAGGCTTCCTGACTGATTGTCACAGTGCTGACATCTCTTTATTCTCTTAATAATTTCCACTTCATCTGTTAATTACCTGTTACACATCATATACAGAAACCTTGACTTTTTTTCCTTCTTCTCTTCTCTCACTTCTCTGTTACAAATTGTAGTTCTTCTTGTCTCTCATTTGAATGAACTCTCATATGTAAACTTGAACTGTTAAATTATATTATTATTTTTAGCAAAAATAAAAGACTCAGTTGTGACCCCAAAAGTTATTCAAGCAAAATAGTAGAATTGTAAATTAATTGTTTTATAGGTATTGTAAGTTAGCACAAGATAGGAAGACTGGAAATAGCTATTGCCCTAATGTTCTGCTGGTGAGTATCCGCTTTGCAATTCTGTGATGGAAATAATCACATTAGATTACAGGGAGTCCTCGATTTACAACCATTTATTTAGTGACTATTTAAGGTTTACAAAACCACTGAAAAAAGTTACTTACAACTGTTTTTCACACTTACGACTGTTGCAGCATCCCCGTGGTCAAGTGATCAAAATTCAGACAGTTGGCAACTAGCATGTATTTATGATAATTGCAGTGGTCCAGCATCAAGTCCAAATTCACTTAAACCAACTTAACAACAGTGCCAAGAAAGGTCATAAAATGGGACAAAACTCTCTTTAACAACTGTCTGGTTTACCAATGGAAATGTTGGGGCTCACTTGTGGTCATAAGTCAAATAGCACCTGTATGTATGACCAAGTACAACTTTTGTAAAGGTAAAGGTTCCCCTTGCACATATGTGCTAGTCGTTCCCAACTCTAGGGGGTGGTGCTCATCTCCATTTCTGAACTTGAAGAACCAGCGCTGTCCAAAGACATCTCCATGGTCATGTGGCTGGCATGAGTAAATGCCAAAGGAATATGGAACACTGTACCTTCCCACCAAAGGTGGTCACTATTTTTCTACTTGCATTTTTTACGTGCTTTTGAACTGCTAGATTGGCAGAAGCTGAGACAAGTAACGGGAGCTCACCCCGTTACGCAACTCTAGGGATTCGAACTGCTGAACTGCCAACCTTTTACTTTTAGTTGTAACTTTTATTATTACATTTGATGTAACACATGAACGAAAAGGATGGTAGATTATGTTGCTTGCATATTGCATTATTTGGACTCTCCAGATATCTATCTAGAGACTGACTTTGTCTAAATATAAATTCCATTTACCAAGTTATTGATTTTAGTTCTCAGCTTTTTTTAAAAAGATATTTAAAATAAACCAACCAACATCAACTAGATTTAACTAGGTTATGATCACTTCATGCTCCCCAAACCCAACTTAAGCCCTATAAACTTTTTATTTATTTAAAAAGATTTATATGATTGCCCATCTTAAACAATTCTGTGCAGCTTACAACAACCATAAAACAAATATATTATACAATCATAAAAACAAAAACTGTGAAACGATAAAACAAAAACTGTAACTGTCCCCCTTGGGATGCCCCCAATAGGTCCTTCCTTCCATACCTTCTGTCTATCTATTCCCAGCACTTCAGTAAAAAGTCAAAAGACCAGAAGAGTCTATTGAACTGTTAGTGGGAGGATTTCCACAAGGTTGGAGACCCTCTTGACTAAATATCTATATCCTTAAAATAATTTTAACCTCGTGTATATTATTATGTTTTATCAAAATTTGGCATGATGGAGAACAATATTCAATCTCCAATATTGTTTAAATTCAATCTGTATAGTTTTGAACATATTTGCTTCAATTTTTGAAGTACCCCTCTATGATGTTACATATACAAAAGCAGAATAGAAATAGATGAAATGTTAGACCTCATTTAAAAAAATAAGAGAGAATTGTTTTTTTACTATTGTACTATTTCTGGATCCACTTCCAGGGGATGGTTTTGTCTCTTTAAAACTTAACACTATATTAATCATTACAAAAGTACAGATTTCAATTGAAATCAGCTGACTTTTCTCCTGTGTATTCACATGAAAGATGTTACTCTCATGCAAGCAATTTTGAAGGTGACAAATATTACTGATGCTGAATTTATGGGAGTGTTCTTTGTTTATTAACTCATCTATCTTAAGAAATAAAAAGACTACATGGAAAGACAAGTGGACCTTTTCTTATCCTGTCAACCCTAGGATGCCCTGAAATAATCAATATCTATAATTACTAAACCTTACCAGGTTGGTTTAATACTTGAGTAGCTCTTTTCATTTGCTACTTGTATATTTCCCTGCATTGTTAAGCATGAAAATTATTAATATTTAATTATGGTATTGCATTTTACCATTCTTCTTCTTCTTCAAACGTTAGGAAGATGAAAGGAAGGAGGAGATAAAGTGTGGGAAACAGATTCATACCATAAAAATTTCCTGATCCTATAGAACAATTTATGCATAATTCTTGCATTATGCCTGTTCAGTAAATATACAGTATATGGTTAGAAGAAGATAATTATTTCATATTACTGAAAGTCAATCATGCTGTCTTGCAATAAGCTAGAATTAAGCACATAAAGGATGCTAAATGCTTTTCTTCTGAACATAGTGATAGTTCCTAGATCAAACACCATAGCTTAGTCTCCCAAAAAGCCAACATTACGCTTTGACAACTATACTGATTGTTGATATGATGCCAGATGATAGGCTTCTCAGGTCAGTTGATACTAAGCAAGCTATTGAGTAGAGCTGAGGATCGTTTGATACTAATGATATCCATGATGTGACTTAATTAAAGTACCATATTTTTTGGACTATAAGATGCTGTGGAGTATAAGACGCACATTAGTTTTTGGGGAGGAAAACAAGGAAAAAAATTCTGCCTGTGCCTACCAGCATCCATCAGTATTCATCTGGCTAGTGTCCTTGCAGCAAACAGCAAACAGCCTGGTTAGCTTCATCACCAGTGGTGGGTTGCTACCGGTTCTCACCAGTTTGCGCGAACCGTTAGCAAAAATTGGGCCAAGGTCGCAGAACCGGTAGAAATGGCAGGCTGGCCATGCCCCCGAACTGGTCGCTTGCCCCAGCTGCCATGTTTGTCACCGCCATGTTCTTCATACACGCGCATCCCATTACCTTTCAAGTCGAATGGGATGTGCATGTGCGAAGAACATGGCAACAACGGCAGTAGCTTTTTCTGCTGGTAATTTTTGGAGGCCTGGCTAAGAATCTCAAATACTGATGAGAATGAACATTGTGTTGTAGCCAGTGGTATATCAGCCCCCTGCAAACTCCGTCTCTCAAGGAGCCTAGCTGCTCGCCAATCACCAAGTCACCCCGACTCCCAGTGATGCGATGGGGTCCTTCAGGCATTTAGTTTGGCCACCTGTTTAGTAGCTCCAGCCAGCGGCTACCACACAAACATTCATTCCTGGCTGTATTTGAGATTCCTAGCTACAGTTTACTCATGAGCACCGTTGGCCAGGAGAGTTAGGGAGAAAGGCCTATGCTGCTCACGAGTAAACTGCAGATTAGAGGCAGCTGGCAGATCGCTGGCTTGCTTGATTGGCTGCTTGCTGCCCAGAGCTGTGCATCGAAGATGCCGAACAGCAGCAGGAAGAGCACGGACCTCCTGAAATGCAGGAAGCAGCTGCAAGCGATGCCCTCAGGCAAAGATGTGAGTGGAGAGACTCAATCCCCCTTAGGAGATGTGAAATGCTCACCACCCTTCTGACACCTGACAAGCCTCCTCCCACTGTGCTCCTCTTCCTCCTAAGCAGAAGCGCTCACAAGTAACAGGAGATATTTTTGCGGGATTGCCCCCATCTAGTCTTCAGTATGTGGCTCATCAGCCTTTGAATGTCAGATTCCCACCAACTAGCACCAGTTCCCCTTCCCCCTGAGAGAGAGAGAGAGAGGGGGGGGAAAGAGAGAGATAGAGAAGAGACACAGAGAGAGAAAGAGGGGGAGAGAGAGAGACAAGACACAAAGAGAGAGAGAAAGAGAGAGACAGTCACACAGAGAGAGAGGGAAAAAGAGAGAGAGAAGACACACACAGAGAGAGGGAGAGACAGACACACACAGAGAGGGGGAATATCAAGTAGACATGGACACTCTTTTAAAAATGGCCCATTGTGCCAAGACTTAGCTCCTTGAAAAGTCTATAAAGGTGGGAAAGTAGAAGAAGAGGATGACCAATTACAGAGCTGAGAAGTTCAGCACTCGGAGACCTGAAGGGTCAGGTTAGGAACATTTCATCTTGTAGAAATCTTTCACTAGGAGTGAACACTGACTTTAAAGATTCTTCTGTGATTTTAGGATTTCTAATTTCCAGAATTAATAACATATGCCAAAATGTGGCAGCTGATATAATTCTGGACAACTGTTCCCCCCCCCCCAATTTCTTACTATCTTTTTGAGAGCCAGTTTAGTCTAGTAGTTTGGTCTAGTAATTAAGGCACCAAGCTAGAAAGCAGAAGACCATAGTTCTTCAGAGTTCTAGTCCCACCTTACTCACAAAAGCCAGCTGGGTGACCTTAAGCCAGTTCTCAACCCAAGCCATCTCCCATGGTTATTGTTCTGAGGAAAATAGGAGGGAAGTGTTGGATATGTTAACTTTCCTAACTTATTTGTAAAAATAAATAAAAGTAGGAAACAAATAAATAAATAAGAATCCTTGACTCCCAGTTGACAATTTCCATATAATATATGGAAAAATCTGGCTGATATAATTCTGGACAACTGACTTTTTTAAATGTGTAATTTAATATAGATTAAGGAAGGTGAAAGGTATTTTGGATGACTGGATAAGTCTTACATTTAAAATCAGTATGGGCCTTTTTCAATAAATGCTATACCTAGATTGAGAAGGCAAAAATAGTAAGTTATTGTTAGAAATACTAGGAATTTATTCACTCTGTAGGACCCTAGCAACGGCTCAATGCCAAGACATCATTCATGAAGTCTGCCAAGTAAAACTCTTTTATTGTACATGTCAAACCTTCCCACTGAGATGGGAAATTCATCAGAATTTCTTACGCAGAGCCCTGTTGTGAGTTGTACTACTCATTTCATATTGAATCATCTTTTCAGGATCCGTATAGCATATGGCTGAAAATCTGTCATTAAGGTGCTTGTCATTATATCTCTGTGCATAATCTTAAAGCTTCAATGATCACATGAATGGTAGAAGAACAATGATAGTGTACACCCTATTAGAAATTTTCCCACCAGCAGAAAAATGGTCTTGAATTTGCAGGCAGCTTTAAGATTCATCTGCTTCAGTAGCAATACGCCTTACAAATATAATGATGGTTAAATAGAGCTTTTTCTTTTTGTTCATTTACTTTACATGGAATTCATTAGAGCATAAATTTATGTAAAATATCAGTCACATTTTTTCTCATTATTAAGCTGGGGCTATTGTCAATGCTTCATAGGAAAGCTCAGGTCTAGTGTAAAAAAATGCAAATGTATGAAAAGCATGCCTAATCTAGACAAACATTAAATGAAAATGCAGCTATAGCAATATTTAGAGAGTTTTCAAATGAAACAGCAGTAGTTAATGACTATATTTCCTCTACCCTTTCTCCAGAAATTATTTCATTTTCAAAAAGACTTAATTAGGCCATGATAATTGGTATTCATAAGCAACACAAATCACAAAAGTGTCAAAGAACTTTGGTAAGAAGATTTTATATTATTTCTTCTCTTGAGGAAGTAAGGAAATTTCTTCTAGGTCTTCTCTGCACCTGAAACATTGGACTGAGAGGTCCAGGTAATAAAAGCAAGGGTATCCTCCATACAATGTTACTTTAGGTCAGAAATTTAAATTGACACACCACCATATGCATGTACCTCCAAAGCTTCAAACAGCTGCAAAACAGAATATCATTTTTCATTAGAAAAAACAAATGTAAAATTGTAAACATTTTGATTATGACTAACCATGTCAAAAAAATGGTATCTCTTCCCTGGAAATCCTGTTCACTTCATTGGTATCATCTTGTTATTCCTAATCAAGGAAGCCATGTTATCTTGGTTTGTTGAAAATATGGCATCATACAACAATATTTGGCATTTAATTTTTCACAAATTAGATGAATTATTTGGAAAATAATAATAATGGTATTCTACACCACAATCAAAGAAGACTCATGTTTGTCTTATACGAGGAATTCCATAGAATAAGTGTATCAAATAGTTACCCAGAATCACTGTGCAGTAAAATGGGCAACATACAAATTTAATAAATAAAAAATAAAATAAAAATAAATAAAGTATTTATAATATCTAAGGTTAAATCAGGTCAATTTCATTTGGAACAATTTAAATATTCTTTGAAATGCATTTTGACCTTGGACAGTACATGAAAAATTGAAAGCCATCAATAAAACTATCAGGCAATAATGAATATCACCAAGATCCAGAGTAAGAAAAACACTTCCAATATGCTAGTAAAACACTAAAGCAGAACTTTAATCCATTGAACTAGCAGAGCTTCTTAATGTCCTGGCAAAAATGCCTGTGACAATATCTGAAATATATCCCACCAGATATCCAAGCTATGGGCAAATACATTGCTTAATGCCTATGCTAAAATATTAACTCTGACAACCTCTGCCAAGAGGTTACAGAAAATAATATTGTTAATAATTCATCCATTATCAGTCTGGATTTTTAAAATTAAAATTATGAAGCTTCTATCTGTTTGATGATTGATATTTTGGACATTACAGCAGAATGTATTAGGATCAGTTGTTTTAATCTCATTGAAAGCCTTTGATTTGTTTCTCGACCTCAATGTACCATGATATAATGGCACAAGTCAAAGCTGCTCATTGTCTCCTGTAAATTTTAATTTGGTTCTTGAATCCTTAGTTTCTTTCACTAGATGGGATCGCTACACTAAGGCATGGAACCATTTGATGCTGAATATATTTCTATATGCACAATATCAGGCCATTTTGGATAATTATGTAGTCTTAGTACTAAGGATTAGTGAAGTTGCACAGCAAAATAGTTTGTACTTTTATACTACTAAAATCATTGTTTCATAACCCTATATTAAGTAAGTTATGAGCAATGAATCAAAATAGAAGATTGACAGGGCAAGCCAGCAGTGAAATGCACTTACCTTCGCTACCGGTTTGGGAATGTGAGTGCACACCTCTTCTGCGCATGCACAGAGCCTTCTATGCATGCGCAGAGGGTCAAAAACAGGATGTAACGATGTCCTGGCAGATGGGCAGAGCCTCCCGCCGCTGGCACTACTGGTTTGCGCAAGCTGGATAGATCCAGTTGGATTTCACCACTGGGGCAAGCCCATATCGTAAGACTTCCTTCATTCTATTTATTTAGTTATTTACTTTAAAAAGTTGTATGGCCACCCGTATTATATAAAATAATTCTGAGTGGCTAATCACATATAAACTAGTAACAATACAAAAAATTCAAAGTTAACTCATACTACTGAATGCCATAGCACCCTATCACAAAACTACAAATGTTCAGCTCCACTGCATTCATGTTCCAAGTCTTAAAGTTCCTCTAGAAGCCAAGCTGGATAGGATCCTCCACATTTCATGGGGAAGGTGGTTCCACAAGGTAGGTCCAGCTGCAAAAAAAGAGGCTTATTTCCTAGGTCCCATTAAAAGGAAACCTTTAAGAAAGGGGCATGAACCCATCCTATCCAATCTAGTGGGATGGGTAGATGCCCTCAGAGCAAGGCTGTTCGGCAAATAGCAATAGCACTTAAACTTATAAACCGCTTTTTATTTATTTATATTTATATTTATTTTATTTATTTCATCAAGCATGTATTAGATAACAGATGTAAGTATAAACATGATTATGAATACATGAAATGGATATGAGTAAAAGGGAACATTAGGACAGAGACGGTAGGCATGCTGGTGTGCTTCTGCATGCCTCTTAAAGACCTCTTAGGAATAGGGTGAGGTCAACAGTAGACAGTCTAATGTTAAAGTTTTAGGGGTTTGGGGAAGAAACCACAGAGTCAGGAAGTATATTCCAGGCATTGACAACTCTGTTAGTGAAGTCGTATTTTCTGCAATCAAGTTTGGAGTGCTTTACAGCCCTCTCTAAGCAGAGTCTAAGCTGACTCTGTAGTCAGCATATTGCCCTCAACAATTTGGGTTTTCATTTTACCCACCTCGAAAGGATGGAAGGCTGAGTCACCAAATAACTGGACTCTGTGACATACAGAGCTTTATTCAATTCAAGACCTTGAATTGAAACCACAAACTGCAAGGCAACCAGAACAATAGATGTTTCCTCATTCTGGGTCATTGATGTTTCTAAGTAGTCTTTGGTTGGAAAGATTACTTAGAAGAACCAATGTAGATTCTGTTGAAGTGGCCCAGAGCACAACCTCATGGTTCAGAAATGGGTGTGATTTGTGCACAAATGAGTTTATCCATCTTTGGCTCTCCTTGAGCAGAACTCTAAATTGCATCCCATCTCAATTCAGGGGAATGCTACCCCTCCAAGTGTTAAAGATAGTAACTCTCTAGTTCTGAAAGACCCAAGAACTAGAGTCATTTCATGTTGCTAAGACTGAATCCTTTCCAGTTCTTCTCCATTCAAAGCTTCCAGGTAAACACCTGAATGGTATCACCTTTCCAGCTTGGAGCATCAGACATAATGATGATAATGCACCCAGTGCCATCAAATAACCTTTTTCATGGGCTTCATATAGGTTTTTTTTTTAAATTTTATTTTGATTTATATGCTGCCCTTCTCCAGAGACTCAGGGTGGCTTACAATGCATTAAGCAATAGCCTTCATACTTTT
>JANHZT010005428.1:14431-24449 GCA_032468215.1 Stegonotus admiraltiensis
AATCACACTTGGCCAATAAAGAATTCTGTTCTGTTCTGTTCTGTTCTGTTCTGTTCTGTTCTGTTCTGTTCTGTTCCTGCCCTACTGCCTCCCCCCAAAAAACTTAGGTCAGACTTTTTTTTCATATAAACACAATCAGAAGCTCTAGTTGTGCTGTTCATGAATGCATGAGATAATTCATACAGCTTCTTGGTCATGACAGTCCAGTTCCTGTTGTTTCTTAGGTCTTCCATTTTACTTAATGAATCATCTTGAACCAGGCCAATTTGACCAAGCCAAAGTTTGACTAATACTATCCAATTCAATTTAAAAGAAAAAAAATCTTATTACAAGGTAATTAATACCTTTAATTTTAGAAAACTTAATTGGCTACTATAAGAGTTATAAAACAGAAGACCAGCTTCTTATTGTGAACTGTTTAAATCAAGCATTAAATGCATTAGAGTGCTTGAGAGTTGATCTCCATTTCTTAATGTTTCAAATTGCTTTTTATTGTAATTGTATATTACTTATTGTCTCATGTCATCTGTTCAATGTTGCCAGACATTACATATCATTTAGTTTTATATATTAAATATTAACTACTGTCGAATGTGAGGCCATAGGAATAAATATTAAATAGTCAGAGATGACACATTGTTATTCTATTAAATTATAGTAATTTTGAAATTTGCATCCAAAAATACTTTAGTAAATGCAAACATTAAACATATCTATGTCCTCTTTTTAAATTATAAATTGTAGGACTATGCATCACTTTTGGCTTAAGATTTATTTCGCAACTAAGCCTGTTGTTGAATTCTGGTTCCCATCACTCCTACCCAATATGGAAAATGGTAAAGAGCAGTGGAAGCTGCAGTCTGCAACAGGTTGCCCATCCTGTTAAGATGCCACAGAGCATTTTCTATGGTTCTGTACACTAAAATTAGATCTTAAAATTCATGATCCATGCTTGTGCCTTTGTAAAGTAATTTGGTATCTGAGATGGTTGATGGATGTTATTCTCACCTATATAACATGGCACTACTCTCTCTATCCAGTCTTTATATCTCTCTATACATCTTACTTTTTTTGTTTTAAACCACTGAAAATTTATTCTGCAATGAGGCAGACTGAAGCAGACAGTGTCTGGAACCAAAGCTGCAAAATGGATAAAATTAGCCAATAAATAATGGACAACTTCAGCCTGTGTTAAGCAGAGAGGATGACATTGCTTAATTGCAAATAGAATATTAGTAATTGAACTCCAGCAACAATATTGTATTAAATATACCATATATTAATATGAATATATAGTAAATCCAGCTCCACAACACAGTGATTTTATCTACATATTTTTCCTAGGTGTTTGTTGGGGACACCTATGGATCTCTCCGAGATAAATTTTGCAAAGTTATTTCCTTAAGCTTCTGTCTTCCATCAAATGATAAGTCAAATATATTAGTGATGCAACATCAGATTTAAAAGTGCACAAAGGCTTCTCCTTACTCAAATTTAAAGCACCCAAGCCATAATGCAACCAGGAATGTTACAGAACTTTTCTTTGGCAGGTTTCTCGCCACAAAAATCTCTTTTTATTAATGAAAATAGTCTCATACCTCTCATGTCTTCAATTATCAAACTTGCTTTGTAAATGATATGGTTAATATTAAAGAGTTATTACTATGAAGAGGGATTATCTCAAGATATGAGAAATAAAGTATCTGTCAGCTGTATAGAATTTTTGTTTCTCAAATAAAGATTATTTGTATATGAAAAGAGCCTTGGTGGCACAGTGGTTAAAATGAAGTATTGCAGGCTAACTCTGCCCACAGCCAGGAGTTTGATCCTGACGGGCTCAAGGTTGACTCACCTTTCCATCTTTCTGAGGTTGGTAAAATGAGGACCCAGATTGTTGGGGACAATATGCTGACACTACAAACCACTTAGAGAGTGCTGTAAGGCACTATGAAGCAGTATATAAATCTAAGTGCTATCACTGTTAGAGGAATTCACAAACAGACTCAGAAACATTGCCAAATAGATTGATAAACAACTGAAAGCATACTTAAGAAAAGGAAAAAAAAAACCAAAATGAAGCAAAATTGTGTGTCAGAATCATTTCAAATTCTTTAAAGGAATTCCTTGATCAAATGCTCATCTATACAGAATAAAAGGTCTTAATACATTGTGGGTATAACACAGGGGCAGGTTTCAAAACCCGTCGCTACCGGTTTGCGCGCATGACGCTTCTGCATAGAAGCGGGCAGGCTGGTGGGTGGAGCCTCCTGCCACCGCCGCTACCAGTTCGCCCAATCTGGGGTGAACCAGTAGCAACCCACCACTGGTATAACATTATCTCTCCATTTGTGGGAGGGAGTGAACAGGTAATAGTTTCCCAACATAATTTGAATTGCTGCATTTTTCACCCCAGCAAAGCTGAAATGGGCAAGAAAAAAAAAAACCCTGCTCATTTCTAGATCAGACATTGAAGTTTTTATTATAATACTTTTTGAATGACTGAACTAATTAGTAAACATTCAGAAAATCTCTTTTGCTACTTGAGAAAGTTGCTACTTCATACAGCCTGGAAATGCAGAATTAAACAAATACACACCTGCTAATTTAGAGGGCCTGTCGAGTCTGAAATGAGGATTAGATTCTTCAGTGCATGATTGGAATGGTAGAGAATATTCCTCAATAACAACAAATTAAATATGTTGCAAAATGCTAACACTTTCATAACGTTAGCTGTCTGAAACTGTGAAAAAGCAGGCACTATTTTCATCTCATCTGCAAGAAGTTGCTATTGAGATTTCAGTAACTGCAGCCTAATGATTGACTTTTGTTTTTGCATACAAATCCATATTTGTTCTTCTTCCTGTTCAACACCCCAACTGTATTCCCATCCATTATTGTGACTCACAATTTATATCTGACCTTTTGAAACTCAATCAACAGTGACCCAAAGTGCTGCTAGTTATTTCTCAAAGTCCTCCATGATGGTTTGAGACTCTTAAGAGTTCAAAGACTAAGGAGAGTTTCCTTCATACCAGTCCAGGCTGAGAAGATTGCCAGAACAGTATTTACAATGCAACAACTTAATAATTATTGGCTTCACAGAAGGATTTCCTGTTGTGCTTTATTGGGTGAATAATATGCATTTCCAATCTGCTTTGTAAATGCATATTATGGGCCTAATTGACCAGGGCAGCCTTTTGGGAAGCGTTATTTACTCCTTTCCTGCTAGTACATATTTGGGTATACAATAAACAACCTTCAAGGCATTACCTATAATAATCATAAAAATATTCCAAGGTTTATGACAACCTCAAACACTGCAAAACAGCACCCTTACTATGAATGTATATGACATGACAAGCATTTGGCCTTGCTGTTTAGATGAATGAAAAAGTGGTCATTTTTTAATCAATTCACTGCTAAATATCCAGCAGGATCTTCTCCATAAAATTGAGTTCCGTGATGTTAGGCAATTTCTCCTCCTATTAAGAATGAGTATCCAGAGATTCCCTTTATTATTATTATTATAATTATAAAGCTCTTCTTTTTTGTATGAAAATATGTTAATTTTCATACAAAAAATAACACTGATTATTACAAAAGAGATAACACTCTTTTGATTAGCTGCGGTCTTTAAAATGTCCAGATTAGGGCAGTGGTAAAAATTGGAATACCTTTTATTACTACTTACTGTATGTATTTAATTCAAAGAAGTAATTAGACAAAACAATCAACAAGAACGAAAATAAGTAAAGAGAGTATAGTTCTGTGCCAAACTTCCCTTATAATTTATAAGATGCTATTGAGTCTAAATGGATTTGGCAACACATACATTTGATATATCATCATTTATATCATCATCAACATCCAATTTTTGGGGTTAAATTGATAAAATCAATTAACAAATTCATATTAATGTTTAAAATGCCTAGAGTTATTGATTGCCAAACAGATGACCTGTTAATACAAAAGGATGATGGCATTGGGTGGATCTGTCTAAGATCATGACCCAATTCTATAATGGATTGCTTTCCTATTTGTACATAGAATTGGCAATCTCTAAATCAGAAAATTAATATGCTAGAAAGAATGTGGATCTTTCTACCAGCTGCCCTGAGCACATTTTAGTAGAAAAGTGGGATATACATTTTAAAAATAAAATAAATTGGAATGTTTTTATTTTATGTAGCATTTTAGCAATTTACATAGATGGTCATCTCAAAATCCTGTGACTCTAGCTGGTAAACATGGATTAAAACTGAATACAAATAACAACCAGAAATAGCAGAATAAATGTATGTATTAGGTCAAACCACTTTTAGTACCATACAAGGACTGGAACCAACAGGATTCACTTGACCTCCTAGTAGTCTAAAAGCCTGAGGGAGCTTAATTGTTGCCAATTAATTGGTGTTTGTGGGAATGTCAAACAGATAATAAGATTTTAGATCTAACTAAAATCTATTTCTAGTTATTAGAAATAACTACTATTGACTAGCAATATTAGAAAAATCTGATATTTGCATGTTGTGATACTAAATCCACATTTCTATATCCTGTACTAATGTAAATGTATATTTACAGGATAGTAGTAGTACTAGTACTACTAGTACTAGTAATACTACAGTAATACTACAGGATATTTCTATATCCTGTACTAAAATTAAAATGCTTCCTGGTTGTTCAGCATATTTCTTAGCTCATAAAACAGCAAAATATTTAAGATGTTTTTTGTTTATTTCTGATAATTAGATAAATGTATAATAAAAATGTTCATCGAAATATTTTCTCTTCTATTGCTTCACCCTTCTCATCTTCAGTTTAAATTTCTGCTGGATTTATTTTTTCATCATTACCCATTTTTTTTCTCTGTCACACACCTTCAGCTCCATGAGTTGAAAGAAGTATAAAATCCTTCTATCTTTAAAGCCAACCCTGAATTATCTCTTAACCCTATTTGAGTTTTTCAGAATTTATCTCTGTCTATTTTTCAGCCCTTGTGACATCAAACATAGGCTATAAGACTCTACATACTGATTTGCCAAATAATTTGGGTATGTTCTGTTCTGCTTCACACATTTAGTTCCTAAGATTGGTAACTGGAAACTTACATCTCTCATTAAAGAAGGAAGGTCGGGGGGGGGGGAAGTGCCCTGATTCTATAGTGATACCTTCACTGAAAATAAATAGTAACAAATAAGTTGGTAGTCTCTGTAACCAGTGTTGCCTGAATTTGTCTTGTGCTGAAGAACAGAAAGTGGCAAAGGTGAGTCAGAAGAGTTCATGACCATGGACAGTGGCTATATTGTTGAGAAATGTGGTATATGAATCATCTAGCTTCAATTTTTGCTGGTTTGAATATTTCAAGGCCTTACGTCTTGTTTATGAAGATATTTTCAAACTTTGATAAATAATCATTTTTATAAACAACAGGAATCAGCTTTTTATTTTTTTTAAAAAAAATTCCTTGTTTATTATTCCAGGTTTTATTCCAATCAATGTATTTTGGTAATGTGGCTGGCTGCTATCAATCCTTCTGGGTAAACCAGGAAACATGACTTAAATGCACTAATTTTACGTTATTGTAAGGCTACATTAATAGAATCTTGCAAGACTGAAGGTACAACTTCCCACCGTCACTTTTAACCACCTGATCAATTAAGGGAGATCCTTTCTAAGTTTCTTCCTCTGCCCTTTAAGCCACTGGAGTCTCCACCCTGTTTCATCGGATAGTTGCCTAGATCTTGTCTTCTTGTCCCCAAAGGTAATCCATTACAGCTCCTTCTGGAAACTGGAAGTTTGGATTACAAGTGTTACATTCTCCCCAACTGATATTGATATAAGCAGCAGTCTTATAAGAAATGATTCATGCACAGAACTCTTTCTTTCTAGTTCTCTTGTAAGAAAGGTTCCTATTAAAAAAAATAAAGAAAGAAACAGCAATTGCATTTCTATGGCAGAATCAAATTTTAAACCTTAAATCTTTACATAGCAGGTTGAGAATGTCCTGAAGAGCTGTTGCTAATGGCTTTGCCTTAATTGATTAAATTGAACAGAATGGGAAAAAAATAATTGATGCAGGCTCATAATTGTTACCCTTATAGATTGATTCTATCTGATGCTGTTTGCAAAAAAAAAAAAAAGATTTAATGACTGAAGCTTTGGGGGGGAAAATGATTGGAAATATATGCCAAGATATTTGCAAGCCTTCACTTGCTCAGTTTGATAGTTATTGATCTTCCAGATATGAGGTAGATAACATGCTGCTTGATTATGACCACCTTGGTTTTCACATGATTGATTTTTTTAGCATTCCAGATTGGCAGTAGGACACTAATGCATGAAAGCTGTGTTGCCAACTTACTTGGGAAACAAACAAGATCATCAGCATAGCATCATCTGCATAAAGCAGAATGGAAATTGGTTTACTGGCCAGAGAAGAAGGATGAAATTTGTCATTGGTTGGGGCTTGAATAATATAATTTATGAAAACATTGAATAACAGAGCAGCCAAAATACATTTCTGTTTAATTGCCTTAGAAGTTGTAATAGGGTGAGTTAGTTCTCCAGTATTTGAGCATTAGACTTGTGTTTTTGCGGTCCTTTCATGAAACATCATAATTCTAAGCCAGTGGCTGATGGAGGAACTGTATTTTTTGCCACATCCTCTTACAAGTGATTGATTTGAATGCTGCTTTCATACATTTGCATGCTGTTATTGTGACAGAATTGTCTGTGTATTGTTCTAATAACCCTAGTCTCATCTTAAGCCTCTTGTTTACTTTTCTGGCCTTGCTCCATTTAGCATGAATTTAATTAACAGTAGAATCTTTCATAATTCCCAGTGGAATTGATAATTCTATTTCTGAATAGAAATATGCATTCTTGTTACTTTGAATATAGTTGTGGAATCTAGCACTGGCAGGGCTAATGAGGATAGGTTGGCAAGAATTCTCTCCTATAGGGGCCTGGAGTCCCTAAGTTCAAGAATTCAGGCTGCACAATCACGACGTCATAATCAATTCCATTCATAAGTAAATTCAGGTAGTCATCTCATTGAGAAAACCCAGAATATATTTTACAAGCCATTCAAGAGTTTCATTCATTCATTCGTTCGTTTGTTTGTTTGTTTGTTTGTTTGTTTGTTTGTTTATTAAATGAACAGGCCACCCATGAATAAAACAGAATAGAAACAACCAGTATTAAAACAACAAAACTGGCATAAAAATAGCAGCTGGGAAGACTGATAAACACCAAAACAAACCATGACATGGATTCGCCCATACCAGAGGTGGTATTCAGCAGGTTCTGACCAGTTCTGGAGAACTGGTAAATACCATAAATACCGCCTCTGACTGGCCCCATTTATTCTCTGCCTCCCAAGTCCCAGCTGATTGGAAAGAAATGGGGATTTTGCAGTAACCTTCCCCTGGAGTGGAAAGGGAATGGAGATTTTACGGTATCCTTCCCCTACCATGTCCACCAAGCCACGTCCACTAAGCCATGCCATGCCCACCAAGCCACGCCCACAGAACCAGTAGTAAAAAAGTTTGAATCCCACCACTGGCCCATACTATTAGCTTCCTGGGCTCAGTGGCAAAACCAGGTTTTTAGTACCTTCCAAAAGGCCAGCAGGGATGGGAGAAGTCTAATTTCAGGGGGTGGTAATATTCCAGAGAGCAGACCCCAGAGCACAAAAAGTTGTAAATGATACTTTCATGAAGATAGGACAGGGAGCATGCCAAATCTAATTCGATGGGTAGACACCACTATAAATATATCATTATATCAATATCACTGTCAATTTGTAATTATTTGAATGTATATGAACTATTTAATGCATCCAATTTAATGAATCCATATATGCATTCCAATATAAATAGAACTTTACTTTATTCTCCCTACTGCACTTATGAAATCCATAAATTTGATCTCTATAGTTCCTATCTCCAAGAACAAACTGGAAATATGTGGGTGGGATAGAGGAAGGAAGGCATATCAATTGTGTTGGTGAATATTGTTCCACCAGTACAATAACAGTATGCAATGTAATCTGATTTCATTCATTCATTCATTTATTTGTTTTATTTGTTTTTTTAGTTTATTGGTTATGTATTAGTTTTATTCAGGCTATTATCCTCAGATCTCAGGTTATCTTTGATAGATAGCAATGTTACCTTATAGCATCTGAAGACAAATGATATCAAATGTCAAATGATAGTTAACATCACAAAACATTTTATAATCCTAATTAATGTAACATAATTTATCATTAGAAATGACACATTATAAATATGAAACTTGTGAACTCTAAAGCATTCATATTTTGAAGATAGAATTAAAAATTTCACATTCAGAATATGGGGTTTATTTCCATTCAAAAATTTGACTTGCATAACTGGACATTTCAGGAAATAGTTGAACGTTTGCAAATATTATTTTAAGATTATTTATGTCATTTTAATATCAGTCCCACACAAAACACAGGGCAATGTACAAAGCAATATATAACAATAAATACAACCATAAATTTTTCAGCATAAAACAGCATAAAATCCATGACTCATAAAATATATTGCTAAAGGTCACACAGAGAGGATCGCTAGGCAATAAATGCCTATTTAAAAAGTATAGTTTTCATGCAAAATTCCTATGGGCTTTTACCTGGTCGAAAATTTTGGTATCTCTTAGCATAATGTCCAAACTTTTCTTTGGATCGCTAAATAATGATAGATGCCTTAGATCAGACAAAAATCTTTTAATTCTTCACGTTGATTTATGGTTCCTATTATACTGATTGTGGTAATCATTATTGAATATGTATTTGATTTTAATAATGGTCTTACATTCTTGATTGATACAAGATACCTTAATAAGCAGTACTGATTTAAAGTTGCTCGGAAGTTTGTATTCCATTTTAAAATAGCAATAGCTCTTAGACTTATATACCGCTTCATAGTGTTTTTACAGCCCTCTCTAAGCAGTTTACAGAGTCAGCATATTGTCCCCAACAATCTGGGTCTTGTAAATACTTGTAAATCTATTTTTCTTATTTGTCTTACCCTCCTATTTCTCTTCCTGATGATGTTTTAAAGTATCTGCAAAAAACAGTTTTAAATGCTAGTTTTTGTCATCTTCTGAATGTGGCAATATAGGGATGCACTATATCCTGAGGGATACCCTCCTGAGGCTATCTGGAAAAGATGGGGGTCACACATAGAAGGCTGGCCTCATTTCCACATACTTTTTGTTTCTCATTGGATGGGATCATCAAAAGGTCCACCCTTGATACCCGTACAGAAAAGATCAGAATCATGCTAAATAATGCAGACATTGATATAATCCAGAATTGAACCATGTAAGACTTTAGAGGTGATAACCAGAGCTATAAGTTGGGCCGAAAAGCCTATTGGGAAGCAATGCTGTGACTGCAGTCCAGAAAAGTGGAGTAAGTTATTGCTGCCAAATCTTGGTCATTTAGAGCTGGGGCAAATTTCAAAACCCGTTGCTACCAGTTCGCTCATGGGTGCTTGTGTGTTCGTGCACTCACATGCAATGCTTTTGCACATGTGCAGAAGCTTCCAGGCAGGTGGGCGGAGCTTCCCACCACTGCTACTGGTTCACCCAAGCCGGTGCGAACCGGTGGCAACCCACCACTGACTTAGAGCTATAACTGGACTCTCAGGAAAAGTTGGGGCAAGGCCTTTCTGGTGATAGACTCCACCTAACAGGAGTTATGAGTCCCGGGGCACCCTCAAGTCCCAGAGCAGATTCTTCAGGGGGAGCAAGAAATGTGACAGCAAGCTACATCTATTTGTTGTGACCCAGGTCCACGTATTTGATATTAAATACAAAACAGTTCCAAAAAAACAAACAGATTTTATTAAAACAGCTGAGAATTAACTCATTCTCAGTGTATTCTAAATGAAATGAAAACAAAATCCTTAAAACACCAGTCTTTAGTTTATCTCTGACCTTGGGATAATTAGGCAAACTGCCAAAGGCTTTTCTTGGCAAC
>JANHZT010005428.1:52579-64418 GCA_032468215.1 Stegonotus admiraltiensis
GGACTCGAACTTGCAGTAATTGCAAGCAGCTGATGTTAATAACAGACTACTTAGTCTGTTGAGCCACCAGAGCTCTTAACATTTATGGCAACCTTGAAAAATCACTTCAAGAAAGATCTAGCTGAGGCTATAACAGTGATGGCTAACCTTTTTGCCATCATTGCCAGGAGGGCTGGTGGGGGGGTGGTCACACACATGCGTGCCCACATCCGTAATTCTATGCACCCCGCCCCTGTACATGCACAAGTGACTCCCTCTGCTCCCCTTGCTCCTGGCACATGATGACCCAGTAAGCCCATTTTTCTCTCACACCTGGCTCTAGAGGCTGGAGAGTTGGCAAACGGGCTGTTTCTGGCCTTCAGAGGGCCTCCAGGAGGGTCGGGAAGGCCGTTTTTGCCCTCCCCAGACTCCTAGAAAGGCTCTGGAACCAGGTGAGAGAGAAAAATGAGTCTTCCCCACTACCCCCGAGGCCCTCCGGAGGCAGGAAACAACCTGTTTCCCTACTTCTGGTGGGCCCAGAAGGCCCAAAAATCAGAAGGCCAGTGTGCGCATGTGTGCCGGAGCTGAGCTTGCGTGCCCATTGATATGGCTACGCATGCCATATGCGTGCCATAGGTTTTCCATCACAGGGCTAGAAGATCTCATGCACGGTATCCAATCCTTTTTGAACTAAGTTACATTGTTTGGCTTGTATTGGAAGTATAATAACTGCAGGCTGTAGACAACCTCTTTCCACTATCATTATGGGTTCTTCTAGCAAATATGTAACTGGCGTTTTCTGGATTCTTGCACGTACTCTTCAATACGATGAACTGAACATGCAGCTGGAAGGACAGGTTGTGCATGCTAACCTTTGGAAACAGGAGTGTGAAATCTGTAGTTCTCCAGAGATTCCTGCTGATGCATTGAAATTTATACAACATAATAATGTAGGATTGCTGGAAGTTGGAATTCACTAATGCCGTGAAAAGCACAGATTCCCTGCTCCTCCTCCTATTCCATGAAATATAAAAGCTAACCAAGGAACATGATTTATACCATTGAGTCTCAGCCTTTTCCTTTATGTGGACCACTGTATTGTTACTGAAAGCTATAGAAAACCATATTATACAAGGATCAGTGATGCAGTGTCTACGGATACAATGGCATATTTTATTCTCTCTACTATTTTATATAGATAAAGGTAAGTGTGTGTGTGTGGGGGTGTGTGAATGTTCCAAATTTTTATGGTATTTCATGGGAGAATATCAAACTCTTTAAATACTTGGCAATCTCAGGATAATAGGGGCCATTAAAACATTTTGATGCCTGCATCAAAGAATATTTGAGTGCTCTCTTTTATTGCTTGGTCTTGTTGATATATATATATTTAACGTTATTTTCTTGTGAACCCTTCAGGGTTGTTAGGAGTCAGGCAGTGTACAAATTAATTTAATTAATTATAATAATCTGCAGACCAATAGTAATTCCCAAACTATTGACTGAGACATCTTATTGAATATAATCCAAGTTAGTGCAGCCTTCTTTAATCTTTTTACATATGAAGTGTAATTTCTGTACCCATATGAGATATATTGATGAATCCAGGTGAATATTCTGCTTTTAAAATACACTTGGTATGAATATGCCTAGCGCTGTACTATTTTTCCTCTCACACATATTACACAGCTGTGTTTATTTTGCTCTGTTTCTGTTTCTGTTTATATATAGCACACATACATTGAATATATAATATTACTCCTCAAATCCACCTCCGCACCATGGATATCTTCAGGAGCGGGCACGGTGGGGCACTTATCACAAATATTTCTGCATATTGTATGCCAACATTCTTGTGGTTTGGAAACCATATGAGAGAATAGAGTCATATTTATTCAATATATGAAATTCTGTTGTTTGCATACTTACAGCAATCAAACAGGGGTTTTGGAAGTAGATAAGGATGGAGGTGATAAAAAGGATTGGTGTAGTTTCTTTCCATGAAATTTAGAAGTCTGATCCTCCTTAACCATAGATATCATAGGAAGGAAGGACTACTTTCTAGGGCCCACTCTTTGTCCATCAATTAAGCCTTATTCTCTGCCAGCAGTTACAGTATTATAGTGGCACCCAGTGGTGGGAGAAAAAAAAAGATAATTTCAACAATAAAAAGAGGGAAACATACAGTACATATAGCTCCAATGGAAGTATTCTTTTAAACTGAACTATACCATGTTAACCAATCAATAATACCATTTTTGACCACTCCTTACCAATTTCAAGCTGGGAGATTTCTGTGCATGGGCAAAGAATGTTTTTCTGACATGAAGCTTCTCTGTGAGTAAGTTCTGGAACAAATCCAAGTATCAGAAACACAAATACAAGTAAAGAACCTGTAACTGGTAGCTGAACAATTTCAACCAGCCAAATTGGAATTCAGCTTTTGGTCTCACAGTTTGATACTTGGAGTCTAGATTAATCTGGCAAAGATATTACACTAATTCTTTTTTAATTTGTATTTTATGCCTCTGTTTCAGCTGTATAAGAAGGCTTCCATTTCAGCTCCCAAGAGCTCCAATAATCTATTTTTTTCTTTACTATGGAAGTAAACACATCAAGTTTATGGGAGTCACAGAAACATAACAATGATTCTTAGTCTTTTTTTAAAAAAAAAAATCCCCCTGATTCATTTATTATGGTCATAGGTAATAATGGAAATAATACTCATATAACATTAGAGCACAAAAACACTCCAGGCAGAATCCTGTTTCAATAATATCAATCAAGTTCTAGTGACTGTTAAGCACCTGGGATGAAGCCAAAGTTCAGTAGATCTTTTTTGTATTGTATTTCTCTCCTGCCTTGCTGTGAACACATGGTGTGTTTGTGTATATGTGTACCACACACAACATTACATGACTCCGAACAAATGAAGAGAGCCTTTGCTTCACTGCCAATCCAAAGTATATTCTAGGACATTTTGTTTTTCCCCCACAATTTAGAAAAGCTGAAGCCCTGCTTATTTTCCCTCTTACGGTGAGAAGCAGTTGAGTTGAATAACGACGATGTTACTACCACCTACCAGGATTCAGACATTTAAAGAATAACAACAACAACAACAACAACAACATCACACTTTGGAGCATTTATGGTTGCAAATGGTAAAACTTAATTGCAAAAATTGAGGCTGGAAACAGGTGTAAAGAAATATCTACCTTAATGGTTCCATTTGGCTATGATGGAATTTCTCTAAGAAATAATAGCTAATTTTCAACTTAGATTATATGGAAGTATGAGATTCCTTTCTAATATCAGCCCATCTTTTCCAAGACGCACCCCAGATTTTTGGCAGTTTTTGTTCTATAATAATTTGCTTGCCTCATGTATTTGAAATATGTTAATATCAATCTCAAACTGCAGGTATT
Organism: Stegonotus admiraltiensis; assembly: GCA_032468215.1. Taxonomy (NCBI): domain Eukaryota; kingdom Metazoa; phylum Chordata; class Lepidosauria; order Squamata; family Colubridae; genus Stegonotus; species Stegonotus admiraltiensis. Next base: position 55,984 of record JANHZT010005428.1, read on the forward strand.
ATGGCCAGCTCAAATCAGTCCCTAAATGTTTAAGCACATTTCTGTGTCAATCCATTAAACTACTTAGGCTGATTTTCTTCTTCGACTCAAAGCTGTCTACTTAGGCTGATTTTCTTCTTTTCCCTAGCACAAAGGGGATTCTTTAAATGTCTTCATTATTACCTAGTTAAATGTTTTACAAATTCTGCTCTAAGATAACCTGGGATTCCTTAGAAAGCCTACAAGGGTGAGGGGAAAAAAATCAAGCCGAATAATAAGAAGGGGAGATTAAAGGGAATTGTGCCTACTTTAAACAGGCACTGTTAAAGCTCATTCACTTCACAGATGAGGGTTTGGGGTCCAGAACATCTGTTATTAGTTGTTCCACAGATTTGGTTGTTGCTACAGTAGGAGAGACCGAGCATTGTAATTTAGATTACAAGTTATTTTTAAAAAGCCTATAGCATTGAAAAAAGTACACCGTCTCGATGAAATAACCTTTTGATCTTTTGTTATGCATTTCAGCAGAATCAAAATAGCAATTGTTTGAAGGAGTTGAATGCACTACATTAACTTTTATGCTGTTACTCCTGAGTCAGTGTATTTTTTGGAGAGTGACTCAACACAATCGAGAGAGTCCAGAGATATTTCACGACAAGAGTCCTCCATTCCTCTAACCGCAATAAAATACCTTATGCCACCAGGCTTCAAATTTTGGGCTTAGACAACTTAGAACTACGCAGACTTCAGTCTGACCTAAGCATAGTACATAAAATTATCTACTACATTGTCCTTCCTGTCAATGACTACTTCAGCTTCAACCACAACAATACATGAGCAAATAATAGATACAAACTCAAGGTAAACCGTTCCAAACTCGATTGCAGAAAATATGACTTCAGTAACAGAGTGGTCAATGCCTGGAATGTACTACCTGACTCTATAGTTTCTTCCCCAAACTCCCAAAACTTTAACCTTAAACTGCAGAGTACACCATCATGAGGTTTTTTTGTGTTTTGTTTTTTGCTTTGATTTATATGCCACCCTTCTCCGGAGACTCAGGGTGGCTTACAAAGTTAAGAGAAAACCCAGCTGTTGCAATACAATATGTTGGAAGGGTATTGTGTTAGGGAAGGCTAGATAGATTCATGCCTCTGAGAAATATTTCACTGGTATTTGCTAACCTGTATAAAATCTTTTAGCTGAAAAAATGTATTCAACTTTCTATTAAAACAGATATTTCTTTAAATGGTGGGATCCCCCTGCTAGGTGGAAATACAGAGAATTACAAATGTTGTAATACCTAATAGAAAAGATATTATTCTTTCTATCTATGGCAGGTTAAACTTAGATCTTCACAAATAAGAATTGTTTGGGATAGCTAGTGGAAGAATTTTCAATCAGTTTGGATTTTGTCAAAAATTCAAATTTGTCAAAATTTGTCAAAAATGATTTTAATAATAAAAAAACCCCACTCATATTTGTGAGTTCTCAGGACTGATCAAATAAAATGAAGCACTCAAGAACTTTGTTGAAAACTGAATTGATATTATTTCATTTATTCTTAAAATAATTAAAATAAATCATCCTGATTCACCATCATTTTTTACAGAATCCTTTTCACTTGTAAAGGCTATATAATCCCCACACATTTCCATAGAAGCAGGAAATAGACAAAGATCTATAATCTTCTCCTGTATATGACAATGAAAATCAGAGAATAGGTTTGTCATAACTATGTGTAAAACAGAGCCAATAATTAATAAACCTTTGAAATCAGTGGTGGGTTGCCCCTGGTTTGGACCAGTTTGCAAGAACTGGTAATAAAACCAGCAGGAGGCTCTGCTCACTGACCCAGACGTCATCAGGAAGCTTCTGCACATGTGCACATGGTCCTGTTGTGAACTGGTAGGTAAGTAGAACCCATCCCTATTTGAAATCCTGCCCCCAATTTTTTATGCAAAGCAATTTGATGGACGATTTCTCTCAAATTCTTCAGGAGAGGAAAGAGTTCTTTTTTTGACATCACATCCTGTTATTTTACCAGAGCATGAACAATCATGAACATTTCAAATCAATGGAGAAGTGATTGTGTCACAAATTATTTTATAAGTAAACAAATGAAAGAACAACAAGCTCCAGTCAAGAGAATTTCCCCCAATTTTTTATCTTTTTTGGGAAAACGTTCTAAAGCAAATTCTCTCCTACAAATGGATTGAGAAATTATACAAGTGCAGGAAAATTTTTCAGCTTGGCATTGATATAAAAATATAAAGGAAAAAAATCCAATACCAGAAAATCCCGACTAATATTTCATAGAACAGTTTTAGTCATCATTGGTTCACTGCAATAGGTCCTCTCTTTGAAAGTACATCTTTCAAAGGAGGCAGTTTTTTGCTCTCTCATTTTCATCCAAAGTACAGCTTGTATTTAGATAATCCTACCCAGTATTCCCAAAGGAAAAAAGGGAGATTTGGCTCACTGCAGGATTTGGCAGTATTTTTACTATAGATGTAAGAGAAAGAGACCAGTCACTGCAATACCATGGAATAAATCAGCATTGACAATAAAAAAAACCAATATAAGCTTTCACATCATCAAAATAAAGGATGTTCCCCAGATCCTCTTAAAAATGACAGACTTAGAAAGTGTCATGAAAATCAGATTTAACATATGGTCCATGGTTTCTTATGTAACATTGTATAAATATAAAAATCCTATCTTTCATTTGAAGTTTTAGTTTCCTTTTCTCTTATATATGTTTTCACAAAAATATAATTATTAATTCTGGTATAAGTCCACAGATTCCACAGCAAACTGTGTAATCAATTATGGCTTGATCATCATTGTTTTTTGATGGACTTCAGAGTCTTTGGTGCATTCTGAGTTTAGTTGCTTGCTTGCGGATGATTCACTACCCCATTAGCATCAGCATGCATGAGGATGGGGTTTGCTCCCTGTTTATACACAGCAGCTTGCCTGTCAGTTGTTGGGGTTTCCTTCCTTGATTAGGGTAATGTTTTCTGCTTGATTGTTTGACTGGTGTTAATCCCTGCTTATCTGGGTTTTGGCTGCTGAGGAGATTGTGTTCTGATCTTTTTGTTTCCTTCTTAGGTTTTTTTTTTGTCTCATTTGAATGGTTTATAAATATGGTTTATTTTGATGTCTCTATGAGGTCTAATGCTCACTGAAACAGAACACTGTTCCTCTTTTTCCTGCTTACTATTTTATGTAACATTTTAGAAGTGTTGGCACTGCATTGCCTTTTATAACACCAGAAGTGCCAATACAAGTAATCTTTGACTTTCAACCGTTCATTTAGTGATGGTTCAAAGTTACAACTGCACTGAAAAAAAGTTACTTACAACCAGTCCTTAAACTTACAACTAATTAGTTAGCTTTATTGATTAGCCTAAAGGCCATATGAAGGCACAAGGTGCAAATACATATCACCAATAAAATCTTATACAAACAATTTAAAGTAAAAGTAGGGTAAAATACAATAGTTATAGGATAAGATACAATGTAATTTGATACATAAATGTATAAAATAGAATAAAATGACATAAAATTATATTTCGGTGTCACCCTTACAATCTACCCCAATCAGTCCCATGCATGCAGATCTCAACTGAACCATTTTGTTTAAGTACTGTGATGGCTTAAATGTTATTTTCAAGCTCTGGCTGCACATAAAGTAAGTTGTTTTGATATGGGGATCCCAATGGGTCATTCGTTTGGTATATGGACCAAGGTACCTGTCTCTCACCCCCTTATACAAGCAACAGTCAAATAGGGTGTGAGCCAGGTCTTCTACCTCTGCTACTCCGCAAATGAAGAGATGGTCATTGTAGGGTATAGAATGGAATCTCCTATATCTGACCATTATGTCAAGCTGTTCAAAACTCGCTCATGTAAATATCTCCCTAAGATGCTTTGGCAGTTGTAACTTCAAATAGCTGTCTGCTAGAAAAGTATGTTTGTATTTGCTCAGCCATTTCAAGTTACCCACCTTACTAAGGATAGCTATATCATTTTGTGCTTCTATATCTGTAATTCTTTGGGCAGCTCTTTTTGTGAATTGTTCTCCTGTTATGCAGGAGACAGGAAGGCCACAGCTTCTACTTACAACTATGACAGCATCCCCACAGTCACATGATCAAAATTCAGCACTTGGCAACTGGCCAGCTGGTTTGGGGCCCTAATAGGGGGTTTACATTGGGAGTGTTTGACAGACTAATAACAGATCCCACCTCCCCCGTGCTCATCCTACTCCCTGTCTCATCCCTACTCCCTATTTTTTTAGGGCTGAGTGTTTATCTTGTGTATAGGTTTTGCAATATTTTAATATTGTAAACTGCCCAGAGTTACCTTGTGGTAAGATGGATGGTCAATAAATTTAATAAAATAAAACAATTAATTAATTAATTAAATGGCCCTAAGACAAGAGCTAGACTGATTTAGTGTTAAGGATAGAAACCAGGAGACTGAGTTTTAGTGCTGCTTTAGGCATGAAAATGGACTTGGTGATTTTGGGCCATTCACTTTTTCTCAGCTAAACTCAAAGAATCATCACAGAGTTGTAGAGAAAATGGGAAGAAAAAAAGTATTGTTATATCTGCAACCTTGGTGTGTTTTTCTTTTTAATCAAGGACTTTAGAATGAATTTAGCAGAGATAGAAAATGAAGAGAACTCCTTTTATGAATAAAAAAAGAGGAGAAAACAGGTTAATACAGAAAAACAAAATCAAAACATTTCATAATGTGGGAGATTTTTAAGTCAAATGACCAGAACGAGACACCAGTAACTCCTCATGGACTTATTTTATAGATTGGTTTCCTTCAATGCCTTTATTAGGGGAATCTGTAAGGAGGGCATCAAAAGGATGAATGATGAACAGAATATCATACCATTACATTACAAACTCTACCCTTCTTGTACCTCCCTAATGACATTACATATATGTATGAAAGAGGCAGAGCTTGTAACACAATGGTGGAATGCAGCTTCCAACATTTTTATGAAATTGTTGGAGCTTTTAGACATGTCTGCCCCAGGGGTGGGTTCTACTTACTGTACCTTTACTATTGGTTCACAACGGGAGTGCGTGCTTGTGCTTGCTTTGCTCGCACATGTGCATGCACTTCTGTGCATGCACAGAAGCTTCTGTGCATGCAAAGATTGTCAATTATGACATCCAGGCAGGTGGGCAGAACCTCCCGCTGCTTTTACTACCAGTTCTAAAGGACTGGACAGAACCAGGAGCAACCCACCACTGGTCTGCCCTCTCTTGATATCCATCTTCCAATAACAATAATGATAATAATAAAACACTTAAGGTAGTAACTTAGTCTTACCTCTATCTGGAAGAAAGGATGGAAGAGATGTTTTTTTCCATCTCCCTGGTAGCCTTCTGGGAACATTTACTTGGGGTCAAAGTAAAACAAAGTGTTGCTCCGGTGGCATAGTTTATGGAGCATTGTGTGCTGATGATGTGCTAAGTAAGAGTTGACTTATGTAACCTCTGCTCATATAGTTCCCATGGAACTAGATTGGATGAAACTTGTACAGATTTAACTTCAAAAAAGAAAAAAAGGCACCGAATCAGTTCAACAAACCACAGAGTTAAACACGCAAGCCTAAATTAATCCAAACAGTGCAAATTCAAAGACTGTCTTTACTAAAAGGAAGATCTGCAGCTTTTGCTTTCAAGTTTATAGTCAGCCAATGCAAATGCTGTTCTGGTCTCTCAAGAGGCTGAATACTTCAATTACTCCTCGGCAGGCAACTCAGTTCCAGGCAACAGGACAATAATAGCAATTGGTAAGTTAGAATTTGCAGACTGAAGTCATTGCCCTTCAATTCACAATGCAAATAAAATTCGCACCAGGGATAGAAAGAAATTGATTCCCTGCTCCCTTCCTCCATGCACATCTATCACTTCAATTTTCCCTCCTCCTCAAGGTGATAAGAGTCATAATTGTTATGCCACTCTCTAATAATAAGCTTCCCAGTAGAACAGTAGTATTTTTTCCTCCAATCTTTACTTTGAATGGTGACTCTACTCTTCCATGGGTTAAACTAAACAGGTCATGGGGCTTACATTTAATTAACTAAAGCAGATTTATGAGGAAGAATGATTTTGGAGGTCCAGGCCTCTTGCAGCTCTGCCATAATATTTGCCCTTCAGTTAAATTGAATAGCAGGTTAAGAAAAACCCTGGCTGAGACTTTCTAGATACTTGAGGTACGCTATCTTTACTCTGTCCTATCTGGGCACAACTGAACAAAAGCAGTTAACAAAAGGCAACTGGACTTTCTTGGTTTTTGCCTTTAAAATATTTCACTTCTCATCCGAAAAGCTTCTTCAGTTCTGAAGAATTCTTGAATGAGAAGCAAAACATATTTTCAAGGGAAAAAACTAAGAAAGTCCAATTGCGCTTTGGAAAAGCATCTTTGGGACAACCATGACCTGGATGATTGAGAATCTCCCTAGACATAGAATAGATGATGTTTTTAACAAGATATTAACCCTTTTTAATATTTAATATTTTAGAGCACTGAAGCAAAGGGCAGGACTTGTGAATCCTGGAAAACACCGGATTGGCCCTGCCCTTCATTTCTGAGCAAGTCCAGTCAGAGATAACAATCCAACTCGTTCAGAGGTATGATGGGAAATTCATTACTACGTTCCTAATTGAAATGAAAGAAAATTAAATAATTAAATAAAATAAAATAAGTGAAATGGTTATTTTGCCCAATGTGGGTTTTTATTTTCCTTATTTTTTCCCCTCACATTAGAAATTAAAATTTGGTGACAATTTTTGGAACAAGTTTGTGAAGGCACTCAAAACCTTGAGGGCTGCATGTGGACCTGCTGCTTGAAATGCACCCATGACATACTCCATGCAGTTCTAGTGGTCTGCTTTACCCTGACTGACACTCTAACTGCTTTCCCACCCATGAGACAACTTCACCAACTTGTTCCTCCTGTATTGACTTTACACTGAAATACACTGAAAAGGGAGGTGTAAAGTGTCAATCAGCTGATTTTATCACATTTCCTTTCAAGGTTGTTCGTATTCATTCTGATGGTTATAAATTGGATGTTATTGACTAACAAATCCTAGCTGCTGGCATTCCTGAATGGTTCAAGGAGAGAGACTCGAATTTTCTTTGTTACCAGCAATACTGAATATTGCCTCTATAGCCATGATGGCGAACCTATGGCACGCGTGCCACAGGTGGCATGCAGAGCCATATTGGTGCGCACATGAGCGTTGCCCTAGCTCATCTCCGGCGTGCATGCATTTGTCAGCCAGCTGCTTTTTAGGCCTTATTGGCCCACTGGAAGTCAGGAAACAGGCCTCTGGGGAGTGGGGAAGGCCATTTTCACCCATGCCAGGCTCCTAGAAAGGCTCTGGAGCCTGAGGAGGGCGAAAAATGGGCCTACCAGACCTACCATGCCATTGCGTGCCAAAAGCGGGAGAAGTAAGGGAGGTTGCACACGCATGTGCGGGGGAGCAGGGTGCATTGAATTATGGGTGTAGGCACACGTGTGCATGATCCCCCCCCCGCTCCCCTCACTTTTGGCACGTGATTGCAAAAAGGTTAGCCATCGCTGCTCTTTAGTGTTTTGATGCATGTATGCTGCTTAACTAATTCTAGTGACACAGTGGAGTTATTCAATTTTTTCTCTAGCTAGGACTAGAAATATTTGGGTTCTATTATACTGGCCACTCCAGTTGTTCTAAAATTTGCCCTTAGTCCATTTCCACCCTTTGGCAGATACATTTTTGGTTCTCTTTTTGTTCACTTTGTACTTCTGTCTCCTCTTCTGTATGCCTAACAGATGCGCTGTGAAAAACTTTGGACAGCCACAAGATGGCAACCGAGAGATACAGATACCTATATTTCCTGTCACTTAGTGGTTGCATGGGTTTTTTTGCATTCCCAGTAAGAGAGATGTCTCCTTACATCTCACTGGTAAAGACTTGGAGGCTGGCAGGCATAAGACTTATTTGCCATCCCCCAACAAACCTTTTGTGGTGTTGAAGCAGATCAATTTAGGCAAAATTGTCTTCCTCTTGGTAGTTGCCAGGGTGCACATGCAAGCACACGCACACGCACACTCACACATATACATGTGCCAGGATCTCTATAGGTTTGGTGAGTACACCTCTAACCTGCAACACCTAGGGATATGTGAATTTGTCAAGATGCTGGTTACATACCCCTCATTGCAGGGGTGAAATGCTCCCGATTCGGACCAGTTCGGCCGAGTAGGTAGCAATGACGGTGGGCAGTTCGGAGAACCGGTAGCAAAAATCCCTGCCCCCACCCCACATGCCCAGCTGAGCCATGCAATCAGAGCCTTTTCCCCCCTTTTTTTCCTTTTAAATGGCTCTAACCAGCCAAGCTCTGTTGCCTGCTGAGTTGCCTGCTAATCAGAGTCA
>JANHZT010005429.1:9688-22790 GCA_032468215.1 Stegonotus admiraltiensis
CCAATAAAAGGAGGAGTAGAGAAGATAACGAGAAGGATAAATAATAATGTAGGTGGTCCTTGACTTACAACAGTTTGTTTAGTGACTGTTCAAAGTTACAACATCACTGAAAAAGTGACTTACGACCATTTTTCACACTTACAACCAAATCCGGCAAATTACTAAAGCCAGGGTAGCTTAATGACCCAAAAGTTCAGATCATGCTTCTTATCAGAAGAACTTAGATCCAGCTTTACTTACTTTAAACATGGGCTACTTGCTTTCAAGCTGAATTCAGTTTTTGGTGACTGCATGGATGCAACATTATGGAAAGGGTTGAGTCCAGATCTACTATATAAAGTAGTCATTGTACAATGGGCTCTTCTATTCATTTCATTCAGACTCTTGCTTGGTGCAAGACCTGCTAAAGAATGGGCTTGGAACATCTAGCTCTTGACTGTTTATGTAGAGAAGTGATAGCCATTCAGTGGTGGGATTCAAATAATTGAACAATCGGTTCTCTGCCCTAATGACCAGCTGGGTGGGCGTGGCCATGGTGGCCATGGCCAGGGGTTGTGACAGGCAGCACTCGGCCTCCTGCAACCCCTGGGAGCAAAAATGGGCCGTGGGGGGGGGCATGCCACCCCCACCTTCTGTTTTGGGCCTAGTAGGCCACCCTGAAGCCTCCTGGGAGTGAAAACAAGCCATGGGGTGGGGCGCATTCCCTGCGCCCCGTTTTGGGCCTAGTAGGTTTCCCTGAAGCCTCCTGGGAGTCAAAATGGGCCGCGGAAGGGCACCGCACACACTCGCACCCAATTTTGGGCCTAGTAGGCCTCCCTGCACTTGCCTGGGAGCCAAAATGGGGTATGTGGGGACTCCTGGAAGGGGTGGGGCAGGGAAGGGTGGGGCCAGCCAGCAATTTAACCACCAATTCACCCGAACCGGCCCGAACCAGCTGAATCCCACCATTGTAGCCATTCCATAGAAAAACATGGAAGGATTTGGTCTATATATCAGTGAACATCTGAGCTGACTAAATGCACATTAGTGACAGCTCATTAGACACCTCAGCAATTTCACTAGGTCTGGCTATTCGTCTCTGCCATTTCTTAGAGTTTCAATGACCGTTAGGCCTAATAAAGCCATCACTAGAATGTTCTTCAATGAATTAAGATAAGGAAATTTGCTTAATGAAAAACCCTTTCATAAAGTGCACCGCATGCAATTTGATCTTGGCCCACAGGTAATTATAGGTCAAGTTTGTACAACTGCTATAATGTAAGAGCTATGTACTATTTATGTAAGTAATTGTGAACTGTAATCTGTTGTTCAGAGAGTCCTAGTGGATTGAAAGTGTATTAGTCAATTACATGATTTATTACATCAGTCCAAAGTACCAAGGAAAGTTGTGGCAAGAGCTGTTGGCTATAATTCATGTCTTCTATTCTTTTTCCTCAAGAAACAGTATATTTGTTAGGCCTTTGTAACAGCCTTGAAGGAGCATGCCCCTTCCGCTGAGGTTTCCACAATCCACTTCTTTGTTATGGCTTCATAAAGTGACCTGGTGCTTTGATTCCAGATACTGCATCAAATGGATCATTTAATTTGCCTTTAAGGGATTTTTAAGCATAAGGTTGCAAAACAAAGAAAAGAAAAGCAATCTCATCAGGGGTGGCTTGTACTTACCTTTACTACCGGTTTGCAACGGGGCCGCACTCTGTCTCTCGCTTCACTCGTGCATGCGTGCTTCTGCGCATGCGCAGAAGCTTCCTGATGATGTCAGGGTCAGTGGGTGGAGCCTCCCGCCAGTTTTACTACTGGTTCTTGCAAACCGGTCCAAACCGGGGGCCACCCACCACTGAATCTCATGGTATCCAAAGAAAATATTCAGTCAGAGTCCGTTGCCTATCTGAAGTCCCACCATGAAGTAATTATTTCCAGCAATCAGAACTAAGGTGGATCTTCTTGAACACCATTATTATTACTTAATATATTTTATTCAATTTCAATAACCTTGGATAAAAACAGGATATGCCTGCCCTCTAGTGGGGATTTAAATTGCACTGATTTATTTGAATAGTTCTCAACACATGGCTGCTTCCAGGATTTGTCCATGAATACATTATGTGTTCTCTGCCTGGCTGGCACCATAGGAATTGGATGATTTTGCTGAATTCTTCAAGAATGAGCTTTCCCACCAGTCCCAGAAAGGCCCCGATTTAACAAAAGAATACAACTTTTAAAACAAGATGTTCCAGGTTTGATCTTGGCATTTCCAGCTGGGACTGAGAAAGAAGCCCCTAGGCCTGTGATGGCGAATGTATGGCATGCATGCCACAGGTGGCACACATAGCCATATCAGTGGGCACGCGAGCTCAGCTCCGGCAGCTGATTTTCAGGCTTTCTGGGCCCACCAGAAGTAGGGAAACAAGTTGTTTCCTGCCTCCGGAGTGCCTCGGCGTGTGTGTGTGTGTGTAAGGCCCGTTTTTCTCTCTCACCTGATTCCAGAGCCTTTCTAGGAGTCTGGGGAGGAAAAAAACAGCCTTCCCCACCCACCTGGAGGTCCTCCGGAGGCCGAAAATGGCCCATTTGCCAACTTCCGGTGGGACTGGAAGTTGGCAAACAGGCTGTTTCTGGCTTCTGGAGGGCCTCTGAGGGGGGGGAAGGCTGTTTTCGCCCTCCCCAGACTCCTAGAGAGGCTCTGGAGCCAGAAAATGGAAAGAGAAAAATGGGTTAACCGGGCTATTGCGTGCGAGGAGCGGGGGGAATGGGGGGTCACGCATGCATATATGGGGGCGGGGCTCATAGAATTATGGGTGTGGGCACACACATGCATGACTCCCCCCGCCCCCCCTCCTGGCACGTGATGGCAGAAAGGTTAGCTATCACTGCCCTAGGCAGATCATGTGGACATCCCTGAGTTATCATGAGCGTAGATCTAGCTTGGTCTAAGGCAGGGGTCTCAGAACTTGGGAACTTTAAGACTTGTGGATTTCAACTCCCAAAATTCCCAGCCAGCCATGCTATGTAAATTGAAACCAGAACAAAATGATCACATATAGTTTGCCTTTAACCTTGGGGTCCCCACTGTAGCATAGGGAGAAACTATGCGCCATGAATCCCCTTGGTTACCCACAAAACACCTTGCTCCACACAATTCTTCACTTTTTTTGGGGGGGAAAGGGGAAGTTGTCCTACTGCTAAGCAAAAGAATCAGCTTCTAGCGCTGCCTTCAGGGGTGAAATCCAGCAGGTTCTGACAGGTTCTGGAGAGCCTGTAGCGGAAATTTTGAGTAGTTCGGAGAACCGGCAAATGCCACCTCTGGTTGGCCCCAGAGTGGGGTGGGAATGGAGATTTTTCAGTATCCGTCCCACAGAAGTGGGGAGGGAATGGGGATTTTGGAGTATCCTTCCCCTGCCAGGCTCACCAAGCCACGCCCACCAAGCCACATCACACTCACCAAGCCACACCCACAGAACCAGTAGTTAAAAAAATTGGACTTCACCACTGGCTGCCTTGGTTTTGAAATATATCTTTGAGAACTAAAAAGACCCCATCCACTTAATGAGGGGCTGTCATGGTCCCTCCTTTTATATGTGTGACCACCTATTCAGCAATAGAAAAGCAAGGGAAGACAAACAGGTTAATAAAACTGAACATGTTCAGCAGGCTGATAGGAGTGAAATTCGTTGCTTTCCTCTCTTAGATTGGCAGAAATTAACTAAAATTATTTACCCTTGGTTTAGTACTGAAAGATGGTACAGTACAATGGGTGTAGAAACTGAAATAGGATGTCCTCATTTCAAATATCTTTCATGTAATTAATTTTCTATAAACTTAATTTGTCATGTTGACAACTTTCCAGCAGAGGGAGCAAGACTAAAATAGAGAAGCTAGCAATAGCACTTAGACTTAAGTACAGCTCCATAATGCTTTACAGCATTCTCTGGGTTGGTTTACAATGTCAGCATTGTTTGTATATTGCACCCAACAATCTGGGTCCTCATTTTACCGATCTCAGAAAGCTGGAAGACTGAGTCAACCTTGAACTCCGTCAGGATCAAACTTCAGGCTGTGGGCAGAATTAGTTTGCTGCATTCTAACCTCTGCACCATCAGGACTCCTAAAGCTGATATCGAGCTACTAAATTCTATCCTGTTATCAGAAAACTAACTAACAAAAGTTTTCATAATAAAGCTGCTGGAATGTGTCTGTCTGTCTGTCTATCTATCTATAGTCCTCGACTTCAAACCATTCATTTAGCGACTGTTTGAAGTTACCACAGTGCTGAAAAAAGCGGTATATGACTGGTCGTCACACTTACGACTAGTCCTCACACTTATGATCATCATGGCATCCCTCTAGTCACATGACTGCAATTCAGACGCTTGGCACTCTATTTTCAACTTTTTGTAACCACATGTGATTCCCTGGATTGGTTCATACAGATATGGCCATAGGACCTTCTATTGAAGTCAATGGAGAAATGCAACTTATTATTTTCAAAAATGACAAAAAGTTGGTGTTCTTAAACATTTTATTGGTATGCAATAGCACCGAAGTATCATTGTTAAGAAATCTAGCATATTGATAGATATCTAACATTTCATAATATAGTTTTATTGGTAGAAAATTAGAATGTCTGTTGTATGATTAAGATTATGTTGGTATCCTGATATCCAGTCAAAGAACATAAATGCCATAGCTATTTTATTATATTTACAAGTTGGGATGAATAGATTTCATCCATGGTTTTAAAGGATTTGATGGAGTGGAAATGCTTTAACCAGACATGTAATCCCATTCCCCACCCACCCCGCCCAAGAAGTCATTTCTCCTGGGTGACTATTAGGTTACTAATCTCTATCCATCCATGTACTTGTCAACTTCTTTTGTCCTGGATCATGGGAATCTGCTGGGGGTGGAATCTCTAAGACGTGATCATGGCCTTATGGTTTAAATTCCACCTCTTCTGTAAGGACATCGGTCAATTTATATGAACAAGCCAATTTGTTTTGACGTTCCTTCCTTCAACTAATCTCTACTGGGTTTTTTTTTTTTAAAAAAAGAAGGCATCTCACTAAATATTTATGACTTTTAATAATGGCTTTTAGACAGCAGTCATATACATCCAAACCTGATTGAAAGCTCCATTGAACTCAATAGGAAAACTATATCTAGGTTAGGGTTAGGGTTATGTGCAGTCAAGTTAGAGTTGACTGTTAATTGACCATAAAACTGACCTTGTCTGAATGATCTGTCCCCAACCTCGCCTTTTATGTCTTATAACTGTGAGACTTTGGGTAGTACCTGGGTAGGAGACAACCATTGGAAGTCAGACTGGGTAGTCCAAAAACATTCTGGAAGGAGGCAGGGGCAACTGTAGTATTGCCAAAACCCTATCATGAAATGACTATGAAGTGACTAGAACTTAAGCTTGACTTGAAAAAATATAGATGCAGTGGTGGGTTTCAAATAATTTAACAACCAGCTTGCCCAGGGTCAGTTTGGCTATCATGGGAGCCGTGGCCCATCCCTGTCCTTCAGCTCCGCCACACATGTGGCACGAACCTCATGTGACGGCCAACCTGACCCTGGGCGAACCGGTTGTTAAATTAAACCCCTCCCCCCATCAAAGTGGATCCTGGGCACTGCAATGGAGAAACGGGCAATGGAGCAGCCGCCACGAGGGGAGGAGGAGGAGCAGGAAGAAGAAAGAGGGAAAGTAGCCTTCTCCTTCCCTCATGGTGGCTGCTCCGTTGCCCATTTCTTCACTGCAGTACAGTGCAGCGCCCAGGATCCACTTTGAAAGCAGGGTGGTGGTGGTGGTGGTAATTTAACAACCGGTTCATGTGAACTGGTGCGAACCGGTTGAATCTCACCACTGTGTAGATGTAGATCTTTTCACGTCAAGCTGAAATCCTAGTCACTTCATAGTCATTACTTTATATATTATTTATGTGTGTGCGTGTGTGTGCGTGTGTGCGCGTGTGTGTATATGTATTAAATTTAATTAATTAATTGAATTTATTAAGTTTATTTGCTGCTGATCTCACCACAAGGATAGATAGATATTTACCAAATGTAATTGGTGGTTTTTTAAAACAACAACAACAAATTTAATCGCTACTTCTGAGCTCCTTGGAATTTTCTTGAGAGGCAGTCATTGATTCATCCACGTGGCTATGATGGTCACTCAGATCCCTCTCAGCTGACAGATCAATTTCAACACTTTCGGATGAGTAGTAACTATCCGGCTGGTCATTCTGATAATCTTTGGACTGGCGACTGTCATTCCAGCTATTTTCTTTACTCTCAGAGGATTGGCTGCTGTCACTTACATGGACTTTCCTCCCTGAGGGCTTTTTATTATACTGACGGTTCTTTTTCCTCAAAATCTCATGTCTGCGATGTTGCTTAGCTGCATAGCTTCTGTATATTCCAGTACTAACTTTAGCAGATTTTCTGCCTGCCTTTGGAACTTTTTTCTTCACGGTGGACAAAAAATGTCCTTGAGCCTCGAGGTGACCATTCTTTGGAATATGAGCAGGATGTTGTATATTGCTATGAGATCCACGAGATAAAGACAGGGCAGCTTTCCCCCCGTTATATTCTGCCTCTGTGTTGGAAGAATCAATATTATTTCTCTTCTTGAGTTCTGCAACAATTCCAGCGCCTACCTGGAAATGGATATTTTCTTTGTTATCGTTATCCATGTCTTGAAATGTAACACCAAATCTCTCTTGACTTTTCTTGTTCAGTTCTGGATCATTCAGCGTGACTCTATAATTTTTTAGGTTGACCTTTTCACGATTGGCAAGCTCTTTTCGAAAAGCTTTGGGGAAACCAACATCTCCTTTAGACTTTTCATTGGTGAAATCAACTTTAAGGGTAATTTTCTTGCTTTGTTCTTGTGCGTTAAGCTCTGATCTTCCACTGTCAGGAATTCTTGTAAGGAAAGTAACTTCACCCTTCAGAGGTGGTTTGGCGATCACTTCAAATCTACCAAGACTATTGAGCTTTCCATTCAACGTAACTTGATTTTTGTTTGTCGTATCTGGACTAACCTCTGGATTTATTAGCCTTTCTCTGACATAAACATTCCCATAATCCTTTTCATGTTTTCTGGAAGAGACAGCTACTTCCATGTGCTTGTTGGACATGGAAGTAATTACATCTTCAGTTGTTCCATCTTTCTTATGTTCTTTGTTAACATTAGTTTCTTGCACACGGCTGTTACTAACGATATCGACGTTCGCTTCCACCTTTTCATGTGGCTTGCTAATTTTAGATGCATTCATTGGCCTATCCAATTTTCTAATGACGAGAGTGTCTTCATCTCCCTCTTTCTTGTACACTGTTGCATTGCTCATATTTTTTTCATGAGGTGCTTTAATTCCACTAGACTTTGAAACATGAATGTAATTGTTTCCGGTTCTTATGGGTTCAATTTTCTCCAGGAACTTGGTAGAAAGATTGCTTTGTACATCAAGATGACTAGCTAATTTGGAAGTTTCTCTGCCCTTTTTGCCCTTGTATAACAGATCGATGGAATTGCTTTCACCTTTGTCTGGCTGCTTGTTGGGAGCATCAGTTGACCCTTTCAGAAAGACCTTTGAGTAATCTTTCCTTTGAGAGTCCTTAGTTTTCTTAGGCATGGAAATGTTTATGTCTGGAGAGATTATGTCATCATATTCTTTTACTCCAATTTTGATATTGCTATGCTTTAATGGCTTGTTATTGTTGGCTACCCCAGAATGAGTATCTTTCTCTTTCACTAGGACTTGGTAGTCTTTATCTTCCTCGTAGTCCTTATTACCAATAGTGACAGCATGATGGAAGTCAACTGGATCAGGGAAATGATGCCCGCTTCCTTCTATTTCACCAGTCATATATCCAGTAGAAAATTCATTCCTTCTTTTATCTTCAAAAAATTCTACAGGACGCTGGTCCAAATCCCACTTTCTAATGTTCCCATGATGTTCAATCAAATCCTGATTGTTTTCAGGAGTTCTTTCCAGACTGTTATTTTCTATTTCAGTTAAATACTTTTGCTTGTCATTTGTTACTTGTTCAATTTCAGTATGATTGTCAACCAGATCTCCGGACTCCGGCACAGGATCAGGAATAGGATGGGAAATGTGCACATTGTCTTCCTTCTAAATTGGATTTCCCCCAAAAGTAAAAAAATAAATAAATTAAAAAATGGTTATTTTGGCAAGAGAATACTGTTATCTGGCTCATTGTTAACAGTGAACAAAGGCATTATTAATCATTAAGGCTAAGATAAGCAGAGGTGATATTCAGCCGGTTATGACCAGTTCTGGAGAAATGATAGCGGAAATTTTGAGTAGTTTGGAGAATCGGCAAATACCACCTCTGACTGGCCCCACCCTCATCTATTTGCTGCCTCCCAAGTCCCAAATGATTGAGTCCCAGCAGATTGTCTGGATCTTCTTTTGTTGCCCTGCACACGGAGCTGGAAAGCAGGTTAGTGGGGTGGGGTGGAAATGGAGATTTTGCAGTATCCTTCCCCTGCCTCGCCCACCAAGCCACACCTACCAAGCCAAGCCAAGCCACACCCACCAAGCCACACCCACAGAACAAGTAGTAAAAATTTTTGAATCCCACCACTGAAGATAAGGTCTAAGGAACAGAGTGGTGAAATTACTATCTCTAGTTATTTCTAGGGAAATAGTTCAGCTTGGATTTTTTAAAAACAAAACAAAACAAATAAATAAATACTCTAAATGGCAATACCATTGCCAGGGTGTGATGTTTCTGTGCTTCCTTCCTTTTGGCATCCCAATACTCTAATAGTAAATGTTTTGATCGAGAACCTAACTCTAGAACCCTCCAATCTTCAAACTTTTCAGGGCTACTGTATTGTGAATTAAAAGCTGCTCATTTTATTTCTTGCACTTTTGTTTTCTCCTCTAAGCTTGCTAGTTGCCTATGTAGATAAGAATGGTTGTAGACCAGTTTCTTTTGTTGGAAAGAGAAAACGATGGTTTAGAGAGGTGAATCTCTGGTTTGCAGGCTACATATGGATTCTAACATTCTTCCTCGTTCAGTCTGTCAAAATCTGATCAGCTGCTCTCCTGCTCTCCTTATAACCAGGAAATCAGGAACCTGATCAGGAGGTGTGATGGTTTGTGAACATCACCTTGCGAGACCTGGCAAAGAGATGCTGCCTGGTGAATGGTTAGATAAGAGGTAGCATAGCCCACAACTGCATAGTGGGCAGAAAAAGAGGTCCAGGAGAGACCGTTTCTAAGTTCTCAGACTGTAAAGGTAATGATGGGGAATTGTAACAGAACCGAATAACACAGTTGGAAGGGACCTTGAAGGTCTTCTACTCCACCCTCCTGCTCAGGCATACCATTTCAGACCAAAGTTTGCCCAATCTCTTCTTTAAAAGTTCCAGAGTTGGAGCATTCACAATTTCTGGAGGCAAGTTGTTCCAGGGCTGTCTTAATGCATGGGACCTGATGGCCACTTGCCTGTGGGCCTCACAAGCATAGGGGCCCCATACTAATCTGTGTATGTTAACCCTTCCATGCACCTTGTGTCATATAAATACAGCAACGTATTTATTACATATTTATTGCATTTTGAAATTAATACTAGCATGAAAATATATGTTTAATTTTATTGACCATTTACATTTTTATTCCTGTGAGTAGTTGTCGCAGGGGCCCCAGTACACTGCTTTGCCCGGGGCCCATAATGCTGTTAAGACGGCCCTGAGTTGTTCCACTGATTAATTGTTCTAACTGTCAGGAAATTTCTTCTTGGTTCTAGGTTGTTTTTCTCTTTGATTGGTTTCCACCCATTGCATCTTGTCCTGCCCTCAGGTGCTTTGGAGAATAGCTTGACACACACACACACCCCTTCTTCATGGCAACCCCTTATGGGAGATCAGGGGTGTCAAACTGGCGGATGCGTCATGTGCAGGCCACGTCCACGCCAGCTCCACAAATGGGAAAAACATCACAAAATGTCACGTGGCGGCAACATGATGTGGTGAGTTTGACACCTGTGCCTTGGATATTGGAACACTGCTATGTTACCCCTAGTCCTTCTTTTCATTACTAGACATGCCAGTTCTAGCAACCGTTCTTTATAAGTTTGAGCCTCCAGTCCCCTAATCATCTTTGTTGTTGTTCTCTGTCCTCTTTCTAGAGTCTCCACATCTTTTTTACATCGTGGCGACCAAAACTGGATGCAGTATTCCAAGTGTGGCCTTACCAAGGCATTATAAAGTGGTACTAACACTTCACACGTGATCTTGTTTCTACCCCTGTGTTAATGCAGCCTAGGACTGCATTGGCTTTTTTGGCTGCTGCAGCACACGGCTGGCTTATATTTGTACTTACAGATCAGTGGTGGGATTCAAAATTTTTTACTACCAGTTCTGTGGACATGGCTTGATGAGTGTGGCAGGGGAAGGATACTGTAAAATCTCCATTCCCTCCCCACTCCTGGGGGAAGGTTACTGCAAAATCCCCATTTCCTCCCGATCAGCTGGAACTCGGGAGGCAGAGAATAGATGGGGGCGGGGCCAGTCAGAGGTGGTATTTACCGCTTCTCCGAACTACTCAAAATTTCCGCTACTGGTTCTCCAGAACTGGTCAGAACCTGCTGAATACCACCTCTGTTACAGATTTGCAAAATTCTGTTAATGAAAGTTTGCAATAAAGTAGAATTAAGTCTTCTAGTTATGTTTCCAGTGTGGTTAATCTGGGAAGGCTGACATCTGACTGAAACTTCTCTTGGCAGCATCTCTTTGCCCAGTTGACTCCGTCTCCCAAGGCCATTCCCAAACACCATTGTAGCAATGGATAATGGCTCCTTTCCATCCCTGACCCCCAAGCTCCCCACAGACTTTTTTTTAAAAAAATCCTGAATGCAATATGGGAATGTGGTAGCAGTGGGAAGCACTGGTTGGGAAGTGTAGGAATTTAGCACCCACCCCTCTCCTAGAAAAATGAAATATTGTAGGAAATATTAAAAGGGCAGAATATTTTCCCCAAAAGGGAGGCAGAAACTCAGTGCCCCCACCTTTGTCAATAGGCCATTAAGGCCTGGACCAGTCTATTCTACATAACAAGGATCTACCTCCTTCAGGGAGAGCCATAATAGGAATCCCAAAGCCTTTTCATTACATCATCACCAGGCAAGAGTCAACCAAGCTTGGGACTTAGGACAACCTACAGAGTTGCCCCTGCATGGCCCCATGGAAGTCTGACAACCAACTGGAATACAAGTTCAAAGTCAAAAGCCCAGAGAGGGTATAAAACTCAGGCAGTCTCAGCATCTGTTCCTTCTTTTCCCCATCTTTCCAAGCAATCTCCATGTTTCCAGTGTCTTTCCTCCCCACTTGGAACTGAACCCAGATGGACATTTCTTCCAACAGAAGAAAGGGCATTACCTATCCTTACTAAATGAGATACCCCCCCCACACTTTTTTTTTTTTTTGCTGGGACAAATTTTAAAATATTTTCCCCGCAAGACTTTAAACTTTAGAAACAACTATTGCTACCTTGCCAGTCAAGCCTGCTTTACAGATAGTAGATGTAGCATCTACAGTACATAGAAATTCTTGAATGAAATTATACAGCCTTGGCATATGCGCGATGATAAAAATGGAGTTAAAGAAAAAAAAATGCACAAATAAAAACATTATTTTACCTTAATCTGTGTTTGATTGTTTGGCTTTGAAGAGGAATACATATAATTGAATATGTAAAACCCATGCTTGGAATGACGACTTTTGACTGTTATCTGTGGACAAGAGAAATCAAATGTTAGAAGCATTTTTTTTGAGCTTTTAAGAATAGAAGAGGTCAACCTATACCCTACGATACTTTTGACTTGAAAGTATCAAGTCACTTTCCTGAACTTTGATTTCTATTTATTTCAGCCATGGGAAGGAGGAAAAATAAAACAGAAACCAAAGCTGTATTATCATCAGTATTGGTGATGATCACAGATAAGCACATTCAAGTTTCCACCCTAAGATCGTAGTTTGTATCAATTTTTTATGGATTTAACTTTTCTCTGATTTTCTGGAAATTATTAAAACCACTAGAGGGCAGACTTAATCCTTTTTCCCATCCAGACTTAATTTTTTTGTTATAGAAATATGTAAAATAGAGTTCCTAGTGTGGGCACCAAAACAATGTTTTTTAAATGCTATAAATCTCAGGGGGTTCTCAAATCCATTAAGATTTTAGTGAACTCAATGAAAATAATCTCAGATTTTAGGAAAGAACATTACTGCTGGGTTTTTTTTTTATTATAACCTCGTTGTTTCATTAAAATAAATGAATTTTTAAAAATCCAAGAAACTTGCAAATAAATACAGAATGCATTATTAGAACCACTTGAAATACTTAAAATGAATTTTGAACTCTTCAACATTCCAGTGGCCAAAGTAGCAGAATTGCTTCTTTATTGGAGAAGACCTGGCCTCACTTTCTCCATCACTGAAAAATCTATTCTTATTGAGATAACTCAGAAGAGATACACACATGACTCCATCTTGATGTGGTAGTGCAGTGGTTAGAATGCAGTATTGCAGGTTAATTCTGCCGACTGCCAGCAGTTTGATTCTTACCAGTCAAAGTTGATTCAGCCTTCCATCTTTCCAAGGTCGGTAAAAGAAGACCCAAATTGTTGGGGCCAATATGCTGACTCTGTAAACTGCTTAGAGAGGGCTTTAAATCAACGTGAAGCGGTATATAAATCTAAGTGCTATTGCTATTGACATGGAATTGTTTGATTCAATTAACAAATGCCTTGAGTTGAATTAGCTTTTAGTGAACTGAGATTCAGAAAGTAGGACATTTCATATTGTGGAAATGTATATTTCATAAATCTTGAAATGTATATTTTTCTCTTTCTTGTTTGCTTTCATAGACTTGTAAAGAGTTGTACAAGTTCTACAGAATGTACAGCAGCGCCTCTGAAAGCTAATTATGATTCTTTCCTGAGGTCATGGCTGCTGTAGTATCCCTGTGGTTGTTCATCCTTATGACCTTCTGCCAGGATGCTGCAGGGGGGGGGGGGGGGGGGGGGGGGGGGGGGGGGGGGGGGGGGGGGGGGGGGGGGGGGGGGG
>JANHZT010005430.1:18718-31119 GCA_032468215.1 Stegonotus admiraltiensis
AAAAGTAAAAAAAAAAAAAGTTGGCTACATCCACCGAGTCACATTACCACCACCACCACCAAGTCACGCCCACAGAACCAGTAGTAACAAATTTTACATTTCACCACTGCTCCATAGACATTTAGAATGCCATTTGTTTATGTTTTAGATAAAACAGCTGGTTGTGAAAGAAAAATGTGCTGGCCTTTTTAATCCACTCAGCTAGTCTCCAGTCTTGATTGCTGGGACTGAAATTCAATAGATGTAAAATTAGTTACATGGTGCTGTGAATTTCATTTTTTGACAAAGTGACTAAACTAGTGGATCAGCAAAATGCTGTGGGCATAGTATATTTGGATTTCAGGAAGACATTTGTCAAAGTAGACCACAACTTACTTCTTGCTAAGCTAGAAAAATGTGATAGACAGCACCACCACCAGATGGATTTGTAACTGACTGAAAACCGTACTTAATGTGTAGTCCTTAATGGAACTACATCTACAGTGGGGTACCCCAAGGTTCTGTTTTAGGTCCAGTACTCTTCTACATTTTCATAAACAATTTAGACAGGGAATAGAAGGGAAACTCATCTGCAGATGATTCGTGTCATATGCAGATGACATGAATCAACACCCCAGAAGATAGGCTCATGATCCTGATGGATCTTAATAGACCTGAATACTGGGCTCTATCTAACAAATGAAATTCATTGTGAATAAAAGTAAGGTTATACATTTAGGCAAGAAAAACCAATTGTACAGGTATAGATCAGGTGAAATGTGGCTCAATACCAGTAACTGTGAGTCCTTGGAGTCCTAGCGAACAATCACTTAGATATGAGTTAGCAGTGTGCGGCGGCAGCAAAGAAAGCCAATGCAATCCTAGGCTGCATTAAAAGAAGGATTAGAATCAAGATCACATGAAATATTAGGACTGCTTTACAAAGCTTCAGTAAGGCCAGAATTGGCACACTGTGTCCAGTTCTGATCGCTACAATATAAAAAAGGTACAGAGTGCAGAGAAGAGCAACAAGGATGGTTAGCTGGAGGCTAAAACATATGAAGAACAGAATTGGGTATGTCTATTCTAATGAAAAGAAGGACGAAGGGAAGCATGATAGCAGTATTCCAGTATTTGAGGGACTACCACAAAGATGGTACCGTGTCCCTTCCTCAAAATCATTATGGCCCCAACATTCCAATTATCTGTCCAGTCTCCAACCTTTTCCTTTTAGGGAGGTTTTTTAGAAAGCAGCCCAGCTGCAGCTTCAGAGGGTCCAGAATAAAGAGATTATCTGGACTCTTTGCAATTGACTTTTAAACTAGAGCATAGCTTGGTGTCAGCATTGATCACTTCTAAGTTGGGAGGTCTGCTATTTTGGTTCTCCTTGGTCTTTCAGTGGCTCACAATCCACCAGTCATACCATGGACTTTCTGGTTTTATCTACTGAGATTAAGGATGAAGGCACTGTTCTATAGCAGTTTTTCTCTTTGCTCTGTTCCAGTTGATGTCTCCGGGTTTGATGTTCTTGCTATTTCTGTTTAAATGAGTTTATCTATTGGTTTGGGGCCAGGTACCATTAGTATACTAATGATGTCCAGTTGTATATATGGACTGGTATACATCTGGGCTGTCCAAGTGATGCTATCAAATCTTGTCCTAGTGTCTAGAGCGTATGGGGATCTAATAGGAAATGACAGATTCAGGCTCAATCCCAACAAGACTGTGTCTCTGAGCAGGTAGATTACCCAGCCCTGGATTTTTTCCATATTAAATCCTAGATGGTATAGCCCTCCCACATTCAGAAACACCATGCAATTTGAGGGCATTTTCTGGATTCACAGTTCCTGCCTGAAGAATATTCAGCAACTGTAATCAGGAACACATTCATCTCAATCTCAATCAAGGAGCCAAATTGGTCTAAGCATTTTAAATTGTTTATTTTTTACATATTGTATGCACTTTGTTCTCTGGTTGTTCACTGCCCTGAGTCCTTCGGGAGAAGGGCGGTATAAAAATCAAATAAATAAATAAATAAATCTGATATGCACCTGCTACTGAACCAGGGCCCCCTGCAAACCATCAATCCCATCCTAGTCACCTTGCATGTGGACTATTGCAGTGTCATCTAGATGGGACAGCCCTTGAAGACCACTCAAAAGTGGCAACTAGTTCAGAATATGACAGTGGAAGCAGAGGTGGGCATTCCTCAGTACCCCCATATAAAATTGCTACTCCATGAATGGCATTGGCTACAAGACAGCTTCTGGATGTAATTCAAGGTGATGGTCATTACCTTCATGGCATAGGTTTTTCTTGTCTGAGGGGCTGCCTATATCCAATGGTTTCTGTCTTCTTATATTATCAAATAGAGTGGGCTGATTCTATCAATTAAACATCACCTCATGGATCCAAAAAATAGGCCTTTTCTGGAAGAGTACCTGCCTTCTAAACATCCTCCTCCCACAGATCTATATGTTTCCATCCTCAAAAGCTTTTAAAAAGTTGTGAAAACCTGGCTTTTCCTCCAGGTCTTGGTTAGAATGGATGGCAAGGCTCTTTTAAATTTTATATATTTCTATTTTATTTAAAATAGTATGCTGATGAATTTGGGCAGCCCTCTAGGAAGGAAGGGAGGGAGGGAGGGCAAAAGCAGTGGGGGTTTTTTTAATTCCCTGCTGGCTATTACTCTCACTATGGTGGGGAAGAACAACACTGCCATTCCAACATCCAGTCTGCTCTATGCACAGAAGAATACAAGCTGATAAAAGAATATTTTGTAACTTCTTTAGTATTTCTAAAACTGCTGTGATGATGATTCCTCCCAAAACTAAATAAGTAAGTAACAGTTTCCTGTGCCTGTAAGCTTTCTGGCTGGAAGCTCCTAGAGAGAGAGACAACTTAAGTGAAAACATTGATTTAGCTGTTTTTCCATTCTGTTTCTTTGTATATTACAATTATTTATAAACTGCCTTTTGGGATGAAAAAGTCTTTCAAAATGACTTGCAAGTAAATAAAAATACTAGGCAACTTTCTGAAAAACAAGGTTGCTTTTCACTGAACAGCTATAATAGGAGGAGAGGGAGAGAAGGATACAGATGGGAAACCATCCTGTCTTTCTTTCACATCTTGCCAAAAAGGAAGTTAAAATGGCCTAATGGAGAATGGTAATTTGGGTCATCAGACTCAAAGGACATGCTGCCTTTTTGCTCAGAAGGATCAAGAAAAAATTTACTTGAGGTTTGCCAGCTGGGATTACATATACAGTAAAACTAACATGTTTGTATCTTCTGCTTATAACCACCCACCCCCCCCCCCACCCACCCCCGCAAAAGAAGGCCAGCTTCAGAGGACAAAGGCATTATCACCTGAAAACCAAAATGCAAATAATAGAACATTGGGATCTCATAAAAGGATTATATATCAGCAAGAGATCATTTCTGAAAGCAGAGGGTCAAGGTATGCTAACATGAGTATTCTGGAATAGGTTAGCACCAATACTCAGCAGAACTTTGCTTCTTACTCTGTAACTACAAACAGTACAAAGCCTAAAATTATAGGATTTGCTAATGTAGGAATCTGAAAAGGACAGTGAATTATTCATAGGCTACAGGGAGAGTATAAACATAAAAGAAGAGACACTGATACTCTTGAAATCACAGTCTCTGTCTTCATCCAGTATGCTTAATTAGCACAAAGGATATACTGCAGTCTATTCAAATGTCTGTCAAAGATAAAGACCCATCTAAATGCACACAATAGAAGTAGATAGGATTCAGGATTTATTTGATGGAAACAGAAAATCTGCATGCTTACCGGCGACATCTAGATCCAGCTTGAAGCCAACGAAGTGTGTATGAATTGTTCCCAAAGTGTAGTCTCCAACTCTGTTTCCATATTCTAGACCATCATTATGGAGATGAGATGAACTTATATAACCAGTGGCACGGACTTTGTTTTCAATTGCTCCATTTGGATAAAATAAGAAGTCCCAGATATAGTCATAATTGCCAATGGTGGACACGGAGCGAAAGACCAACGTGGTGCTTTGTAGCCCTCCATAATACAGAGAGTGAAGTTTGGAAAAGTGACGTCGAAATGGAACTCCCATATCCAGTTCAAAAACACAAATAGCATCACGAGTAATGAGAGGTCTTTCTACTTCTGCTAGGAAGGTAACATTAAGATAAGTAGCAGAATAAGGGCAGTCAAGCCCTCGCATAAGAGGAGATGAAAACTTTCCAATTCCAAAACTCCCATCCATGTATCTAATAGACATCCCACCAGGGTTGTTTGAGCCATAGACGGACATAGCATCTTGCACACTGAGCTCATACACAATCCTTTCATTTCTGAACCTAATGTCAAAAAGTTGTGGCCCTCTATGTAAATCCATTCGGTAGGCAAAACTCCAGGATGCAGAGTGGACTTGGTTGTTTTTCACACTGTAATGTGGTCCAAAAGGTTCATAATTCAGAGAACTGAGTTTGGCATGACGCACCCTGGGTTTCATTGAGGAGAATCCCCCATCAGCTGGAACTCTGTTCACCTTTTCCACATGCATATGCCTCTCTGTGAATTCTCTTTCCAATTGTGCCATGTCCCTATAGTACTGGCCACCAAAAAACACTTTCTTGACAACCCAACGGGTAATATCCAGGCTTCTGTGGTCTATAAGCACTTCAAGCCCAACAGGATGTAAAAAGTAACCAGTTACATTCTGGTACAGGATCAACCACGTTTCACGATCCCCAGATTTCATTCCCTTTGGCGATGTAGTCATTGCTGCTAGGTTGGCTCCATCGTAGTTCAATACTTCACGCATGAAGCTTGGGGCTGTGGGGAACACTGTAGTCTGCAGAAAGTGGGCCATCTGTTTGTGTTCAGCAATCAGTGAAGGTCTGCGATAATATGGCACTTGTCCTCCATACTTTTGCACTGTCACATCCCGGTGATACAATGGCTGTGGGAGGGGACCCACCACATATTCAGTAACATTTGGATCTGGCTGATTTCCAAAATACACTACAACCAAAGCCTGCCTAGGTGGACATCTTCCTCCATGATCCAAAAATGACAACATGTCTGCTTTAGAGGGCAACTCCAAATCCACAGAGTAAATGCAGTTATCAGAAGGCTTTGCACGAGAAGCATCTTCCAAGATGGCTCCAAGGTTGGATTTCAAATACTGTACTACATGGACTAATTCTGCTTGTGATAAATCAGCAAAGAGACAACTCCATTTGTCATTTAGGTGCTCAGTTAAAGCTTGAGATTGGGAAGCACAGCTCTCATACTTTCCGCCTCTGGTCAACAAGATACATACTAAAGCAAAAATTGCTAGAAAGGCTAGAAAGAGCATGAGGAAAAGAACTTTCTGATTCATCTTTGCTGCAGCAGGAACAGGAGGCTAGCAGTGGTGTTCCGATTCCAAGCTGCTCTCTGGAATTATAACTAGCTAGAATGAAAGACAGACTAGGAGGAGGGAGAAACTTGAAAGGAGGGGTTTGTCAAAGGTCAGCAAAGGAATATGACCCTCCTCTTCATGCTTGTGCTGTGGCACAGACATCCTGGGGTTAGAGAAAATAGTGGTGAGTCACGGGATAAATCATAAACCACTTATTTCAGTTTGCTCTTCCACTCGAGTTTTCCAAGGAATGGCAAATATAGATACTAGAATGTCTGATAGCTGTAGCATGTTTTGGAAATCAAAAAAGCTGTCTCCTTCTCCAAAGTTAGTTCTTTGGGCTAGCAATGTACATTCATTACAATGATTAAATGCAACTGCTCCTTGAAGGATTCATGATGGCTACAGCAATCAAAACACATAGGATTGATGCAACAATTTCTTAACAAAATTTCTTAACAGCCAAACAACACACTCTATGAATATTGCTTTGATTGGCTCATCAGAATCGACATACAGTATGACATTAATTCATAGAAAGGCAACATTTTTATCGAGGAACATCCGCATGTTAGAAGGGTCCATGTTTTGCCATACCTTACAGTTCTTTTGGAAGGAATGCTGAGCAAATTTGTCCTGCAGCAAGGCAAGGCAGCGAGCAGTTATGACTTAGGAATTGCAGTGTCTGCCTCCGTCGGCCTGCCAGATAGCAGGGTCCAAACAACAGGCATACATGAATGTCTGCTGCTTTATCTCTCTCTGGATTGAGACAGGACCTTGTGTCATGCTTCAGAAAATCCAAAGGGCTATGAAGTTTGAAAGATTCCCTCTTTCATACAGCATTTTCCATTTCTTCTTTGAATTTTTTTTAGGGCAAGGAGCACAGCTTGACTGCCTTCACACTGAATTTCCACTCAGCTCAGCCAGAAGACTTCAGACAGCTTTATTCTTTTTTGTGCCTGGCTTGCTGAGGAAAGAAAAACACAAACTCTTGCAGGCAAGAGAAGGTCTTTGTGGGAATTTCCATTCCTGCTTCTAGTTTGCTATTTGGTTTCCTGAAACTTACAGAATGAATGAGCTCTGTCTCTTTCCAGGGCAAACTGTGGTCCTCCACAGCTGGCCTCAGGTACCTTGTTCTGCCTTGGACTACAGTTGCAACACTTTCCTAAAACTTGGTATCTTTGAAGATCTGCTTTGAAGATCTGAACAACCTCTAGTCTTCATTTATATCAGCAGGCTATATCTGTTTCCTGCACCTTTCTCATTTTCGACTGTTCGATTTCTTCATCCAATTGTCTGCATGCACAATAGCAAATGTGACCTAGGATAGGGTGGACAAAAAGCAAATGCTTTCTGGATCTGCTCTGTAACTGACAATATTAGCCACCTTCCTTCCTTGAAAGAGATTAGAGAAGCAACATTTAAGAAATCTTTAAAAGTATGGTTAAATATAATATAACCATTCAAAATACAGTACAGTCTTTGGTAAGGTTGCGGGAAAAACTGGTTTAAATCCATCTTCCAGTGGCTAGTCTAGAAGACCATTTTGTGAACAGCCAGCTGCAGACTTCTCTGTTACCAATGAAAAGATCCATCTCTGTGCTGCATCAAGGCAGAAAAAAACCCCTAAAAACAGTTGCTTTAGTATTAGTACTAAATTGGAATTAGTACAAATATTTGAGAATAGGTGCAACAACTGCTGGAATTCTTGTAACCTTATTCCTTTCATCTCTCAATGCATTTTATTAAAGAAAACAGATTCTTACTTGGGCATAATTTCTTTCGATTTGAGGCAACTACCAAAAAGCCGGATCTCAGCTAGTTGGTTTTTTTTAACAATTTTAATTCTATATTTGGATGCTATGAGATGCCCAGAGTCATTTGGAATGGATGACCATAATAAATTTGATGAATAATAATGAAAAATCATTGGATATATTTGGGCCAATTGTACTCTCAGCCCAACGTAAACCACAGAGTTGCTATGGGAAAAATCTAAGGCATGTGGGGTGCCACATATAGCATTATGGAGCACATATATGTTATTGAAGGCCTGGGAAGGGAAGCAGGGAAGGCTTACCTGTATTAGTTAATCAAATATATTGAGACTGTTTTAAAAATATGTAAAGTAATTTCAGAATAGGCTACTTTTAATTTTAAGAAAAAAGTGGGGGTAGGATGGGGAATAGGTAAAGGTTACTAATATAGCTAAGAAAATGTGCTGTTTATCTGCTAAAGTGTTTCTATACCTCCTTGAGACCTCTGACAAGTATTTGACTAGCAATGGCTAGAGGCAGAATTATATACACATCTTTACTTTCAATCCTACCCATTTTTTCTGTTCCTATTTTTTGTGTGGAGATTTGGAATTTTAAGCAGAGCAAGATGCAACTTTTGGCGAAAGATGGCTATCTCTGGCTCAAGTTATGTAGGGTTCAAACTATTGGGTAAGTATCTTAGAAAATGCTATGTGAAAATACCATATTCCCTAGGGATCTGGACCCTTTTGAATTGCTATATCCTGTCTAATTTGCAGCTGTGCAGCTATAAGTCAATTATTTGCTTTCTGAGCTCAGCTGCAGAAGCCCTTTGTACATTTTGCATTAAATTAATTCTGTGATGCACACAGACTTTGAACTGGCATGCTTACACCACATGTAAACATTAATAGAACCATATTGCAAATGTTACTGACAATGGTAAATTACACATTTTAAGCTTCTGCAGGTCAGTAAAAAGAAAGTCAAGATCCTGTTCGTGATGGGCTAAACAGGAAACCTTGAAAAAGAAAAGAATAGAAGCTGGAGAAATAGTTGTTCAATATCCTGTTCATTTTTTCTAGTTTCTAAAATGCTATGATATTTTTCTGTTTTACATAATATTTTGTTCCTTTTCCACAGCCCTTGCTAAAATATTCCCCAGTTCTTAGCAAACTTGATTTTTGAAATAAGGATAGGCAAAGTAAAATAAGCAAGTCCATGCAAATCTGCACTGATTCGACAAAGGTAGAAAGTATTTGAGCCAATATTTCGCTTACAAATAGTTTGCAAACAAACTCCACATCTTTTATATATCCATTAAAATTAATAAAGCAGTCCTCTTGATCGTTAAAAGTGGCTTGGAAATGGCTGGTGTTCACAAGTAAAACTAGAAGACAAAGATAAGGAGGGAAACTGTTGAGCAGAATTCGCACAATCTGTTATAATTCTTTTTCTCTGGAACTAGAAGGCCACAAAATAAGCAACATCAGCAGATAGATGCAAGCAGGTTTAAATAGAACTGGTATTCAACTGTAGATTTTTATGTTTTCCCACATTATTCTGATTACAGGTAGTCCTCGACTTACAACAGTTGTTTGAAGTTACAATTGCACTAAAAAAATAACGTATGACAGTTTTTTACTTACGACCACTGCAGCATCCCCATGATCACATGATCAAAATTAAGACACTTGGAAACTGATTCACATTTATGACCGTTGCAGTGTGCTGGTATCATGTGATCAACTTCTGCGACCTTCTGATAAGCAAAGTCAATGGGAACGCCAGATTCATTTAACACCCGTGTTAATAATTTAACAATTGCAGGGATTCACTTAACAATTATAGCAAGGTCGTAAAATAGGGCAAAATTCAATTAACAAATGTCTCACTTAGCAACAAAATTTTTCGGCTCAATTATGATTGTAAGGACTACCTGTATTTTAAAGCCCTGAATGCATATTGTGCCTCTGCAACTGAAGGGAAAAAATTAGAAACAGGGAATGGGAATGGGTTTATCAAATTATGGAGCTTTTACTACATACAATTTGTTGTGCTTCAGAAGGAACAGAACTGACCCCACCCGAATCTTATAATACTGTATCTTTCAAGTTCAGAAAATGGATAAGAAGATGAAATTAAAAGCAATGCTCTTTACAAATAAGTAGCAGTGTCAGCTTCTCTTTGATTAAGCCAGGAGGCAAGAAAAATCACTAATTCACTTAAATGAAATTCTGTCAATTAGAAGGTATAAAAGTTTTTCAACTACAGCACAGGAAAGAGGCCAAGCACTCTAGGTGTGTACATTTCAAATTAATCAAAGAACACTTATTGAGAAAGAAAACACAGCTATCCATTAAATAGATGATGAAAACAATAATGGAAATATCACATCACCCAGACAATTTAAAAACAACCTGAAAGTCAGCAGCTTTCTAGAAAAATACTTGAGAGTTGACATTTATCTGCTGACTGTATGAAAGAGCCATTATAGACAGAGACTGCATCCTGCAAGAAGCATAACCTTATTTCCTTGAGGAAAAGACCTGTGACTATTAAATGAGCTCAACAAAAAAATAAAAAAAAATAAAAAATGCTGTATAATGCCCAACTTTCCTATGCTATCAACAGTTGCCAGCTCCAGCTGAAATCATCCTGGAGATGCTTTTTTCCCAAATATTATTTACTTATTATATTATATACCACCTCCACTCTTTGGGGTGACTTTAGGCAGTTAATAAACTGATAAACATAGGTTTAATGTTAATATTTATTAATATTAAGTGAATTAAGAGCTCCTGATTAAAACTTATAAAATAAGGGAAACCCTTTTGTATATATTGATTCTTCATCTGCCCTCACTCTGTCAACTTCTATGTATGTTGCACAAAAATATATAAGCACTGGTTTTTTTTATCTCCCTTCCAGCAGAAACAAATCAAATTCCTCCCAAAACTAAAAACCTCAGGTTGGAAAACAAAACTGGATAGAGATAAGGAAAAAGTAGGTAGCAAGGGGGAATACTTGTGTACACATTACAGAAACAAGTTAGAATTCAGCAGGCAAATAGACTTGATTTATGCAAACATTTAGGTTTGGAATGGGATAATTCACCACAGGCCAACTCATCACAGGACAATTCAACATTTCGATTTGTTTAAAATAATTAAAACATTGTTTTAATTTATGTCATTCACATTTCATTTTGTCCCTTCTTTTGCATCCTTTCTTTAATAATTCTATTCCACTATTTTTTTTCAATATTAGTGTAACTTCTGTCCTGTGGCGAGTTGTCCCATGGCAAGTTGGCTGTAGCAAGTTATCCTAGACTTGAAGGGAACAGTTAACACCTCAGAGAAACCTGTTGTACAGATCTGCCACAGTAATGTAAAAAAGCTCTCTTGAAAGGACAAGGACTGGGGCTTCTAAACGTGGAGGCTCTTCAATGCCTCAGTCCTGGATGTCCAATTCATTTGGCCATGGAAACAGGTTATTTGAGAAACTCATATTTGAAACCACTGAAACAAGCAACAATTTCCTCTACAAAAAAATATGTGTGTAATTTTATTGAGAATTTCCAGCTTTGACAAAAGGCTAATTTATCCTCAGATCAAATGTTTACAACTGAGCAGAAATTTGTGCTTAGGATGAGGGATGAAGACAAAACAGGCAGACACACACAATCTCTAGGCCCCATCAACAATAGCTAATTTACATAAAAACATAAAACATCATAAAACCTGCAACATGGTATAATAGTTCAGCAGCCATTAACATACCACTCCAGATAGAATCATATTCCAGATTGCCCTCTAGTTCATTTTAGCTTCTTCCAGAAGGCAGTCGAATTTGAAGTTTGCATGTGTTTCAGGGAAGCAGTACTGCTACTGAAAAGCATTTATCTTTGAGTTTTGGCCTTCTTCCTCTCTTAAAAAATAGAGAACCACCAGCAGTTCTCAGTGAAATTGAATTGGTTGAACCAACTCTACTATAAGAATCCTGAAAGTATGCCATAAAAAAAATAAATAAAGGTAAAAACCAGCAGTTTAAATGTACCTGAAAACCTACTGGTAACCAGTCCAGATTCACAACACAAGCATAATGTTTTCACTCTAGTGAGCAGTAGCTAACATACAAGCTACAACAGTACTTTAAGCTAGATGTAACATCTGCTTTAAAGGCAGCCCAAAGTAGGTACTGCAGTAGTTCAAGTAATGATGATGATGGCATGAGTCACTGTATTATTTTCTTCTCCTAGGTAGAGGTGCAATTAATGAACCAGCTAGAACTGGGTAAAGGCCTCTTGGCTATTGCCATCTGCTGTTCCTACAGACCTGTAAGTCCAGGATAAAACCCAAATCATAGACTTGCTCCTTCAATAGTGCTTTCCCTCAACAGATACCATTAGAACAAGCTATAGTGAGTTGTGAAATTAGCCTTGAGGAAGAGGAGGAAGAACTGCAGCCAAGGCAAGTCAGATAAATCTCAGCTCAAAGCAGGAATGGAATTTGAGAATCTCAGACTCACTACCATTGATGTAGTCAAGACTAGAGCAGATTTTACACACTAAATATACTAATCCCCGTAGTCAGGTGAGAGCTCTTGGTGTTGATTCTTCCCCAAAAGGCAAGAATCACTCTAAACACAATCACTTTACAGCCACCTACTACGGGAATAAGAGAGGTCAAATAAGGCTGTGTGAAAAGAAACACTGCTCTTTTGATAGTTGTGGGAGTGTTAGGAGGTATTTATAAAATGAGCATATTCTGTTCTGTCTCACTATCCTTTAATTGGTTAGCATATGTACAACTCACAAACTAGATCAAATTAGAAGCCTCACAACAAACCTGTGTAAACTGACAATTCAACTTGAAAGTTTGGATACAGGCATGTATGTTTTGCCCTGAATATACCGAATTAAAAAATGAACTCTGCCTTTTTATCCTGTGTCAACTGTTGCCAACCTGATTTATATAGCACCTGCAAGTGGATACAGTGGAAGTGAAGGAAAAACAAGCTTGGTATTTCTGATGGCATATTAGTTTGAGGTACTGCATCCATTTGATTTGACAGCAAACTGTTTTAGAGCAAGCTCTGCAACCCTTGTTGTAAAA
The DNA here is from genome assembly GCA_032468215.1 of Stegonotus admiraltiensis. NCBI lineage: Eukaryota > Metazoa > Chordata > Lepidosauria > Squamata > Colubridae > Stegonotus > Stegonotus admiraltiensis. The sequence continues at coordinate 30,979 of JANHZT010005430.1, forward strand.
AGGGGATAAGTACAAAACTACTAATATCCTGGGGTGAGTTCTAGGGATTATCTTTTTTTTTTTACTTTGATTTATATGCCGCCCTTCTCCGGAGACTCAGGGTGGCTTACAATGCGTTAAGCAATAGCCTTCATACTTCTG
>JANHZT010005430.1:39976-55705 GCA_032468215.1 Stegonotus admiraltiensis
GAGTGGGGGCTTTAATCCCTGCTCCTGAAAGCCCAGAACAGGTTGCGGCAGGGAATCTGGCCACTTTGGGCGCAGGGGAGAGAGTATTGTGAGAGATGGCGGCTGGTGAAGCTGGAGCCTGTCCCTGAAGCTTATACCTGGCGTATAAGACGACCCCCGACTTTTGAGAAGATTTTCCTGTGTTTAAAAGTCGTCTTATACGCCGGAAAGTATGGTAACAATTGTGGCAAGAAAGGTAATAAAATGGGACAAAACTCACTTAACTGTTTCGCTTAGTAACAGAAATTTTGGCCTCAATTGTGCTTATAAGTCAAGGATTACCTGTAATTGGGATTGCTTTCTTTTCTTTTTCCCAATCACTGCTGGCTCAAAGCTGAAAAGACCAATCAGTTTCATACCCTATTTTTGTTTCCTTCCTAACCACTCTTCTATCCTTTGGAAAGTTCATCTGGAAAGCAGGCACATAATGGGAAATAGACATTGAAAGCAATGCATTGGTGCCAGGGCTGGGAGCCATGAGAATACTATGGAAACAACCTGGTATATTGCCCATTATGTGCCTGCTAACTTTCTTATAATCCCTTCCTTTCCAATTTCTCTCGGGCAATCAGGCAATTTCGCTAGGTAATCTCTCCTATGCCTGACCCATTTTTGCCTTTCATAGAGTGGACAGATTGGAGATGAATCTCTCCAAGAAATAGGTAGAAACACGATAGGGTGTTTGCACAGTATGCTCGTGGATCCCTGCCTCGAACTAGTACCATCACATTCCTTTTATATATATTCCCCATTCTGTACCTGCTTACTCTCTTGCAATTCCTTCCTCTCTAATCTATCCCTGCTCTACAAGGGTTGAATAAAAGAAAACCAACAGGTCAGATACAGGACAATGTATACTGATTATAATGGTGGTCACATGATTGAGGAACACCACAAATGTCATTGATGTAGTCATTGGACATATTTTTTCAGCATTATCATGATTTTAAATGGTCTCTGAATGAGGCAGTTGATAAGCAAGGACTACCTGTGATCATAGCATTATGCTTATGAATTCTAACTTCCAATTTAAGTAACCTGCGTCAAATTAAATAAAAATAATCAAAATGCAGTAGAAGAGTATAAAACTCTAGTACAGTAACAGAATAACAGAGTTGGAAGCAATCTTAGATGTCTTCTAGTCCAACCCCCTGCTCAGGCAGGAGACCCTGTACCATTTCAGACAAAAGCAGCTGTATCAGGGAAAACACTTCCTACAAGTCAGTCAAGTTCTAAATAATGATTTGTTCTTCCTCCATTAAGAGAAGGTTCCATCCATAGTACTTTATCCATAGGTATAATTCCCAGAGTTATCTCCTCAATACTCAATTTACCTGAATAGAAACACCAAAGTTGTTTCCATCCTCTATCCTGGGAATCAGCAGTTGTACCCACATTTTGACCTGAAGAACAAAACAACATGTTAAAGAAATGCTATCCTTCTGGATAGTGTGCAAATGCTTTGCTAGCTGAGCTCTGCATGAAACATTTGCTTAACTGAGAGGCCATTTTTTTCCAGAATAGTCATAAAAAGTAGTAACAAACATTTGGACCTTAGACCCTTATGATCAATTCTAACACTGGGTTAACACTGACTGATGAGCTATAGCCTTTCAGACATAGGAGCACAATCATGACTGACTGCATCAGTCCTTCACCCAATCAAAAATTGATATTCATAATTGTCTACACAGAAAGTATCTTTGTACAGCACAGCAGCAGCTAATTATATCCAAATTTCTCTACCATCTGCAATATATGTAACTGGTTATTTGACAGATGACATATAATTTTTAAAAATAAGAGTACAAGCAGTCCTTGACTTACAACCACAATTGAGCCCAATTTTTTGTTGCTAAGCAAGACAGTTGTTAAGTGAATCATTGCAGTTGTTAAAATAGTAAGAGAGTTGTTAAGTAAATCTGTCTTCCCCATTAACTTTGTTTGTCAGAAGGTTTCAAAAGCACTGCAACCATCATAAATACATGCCAATTATCAAATATTTGAATTTGGTCACATGATCATGGGAAATGCCGCAACTTTTAGTCACATGATCATGGGAAATGCTGAACCCAATCATGTGGAAAATGGTCGTAAGTTACTTTTTTCCATTGCATTGTAATGTCACTAAATGATTGGTTGTAAGTCGAAGACTACTTGTAACAAATTTTGCCTTAATAGAATACTTCTGCAAAAGGTATCCCAGAGGTGCAGAGAATATTTATTGAATTTATAAACTGCAATTTCAGAAAAGCATTTGATTTTATCTCTCCCCTCTTAAAAGCAGCATGTCTATAATTGTCTTGTAAAACAGAATCTCATAAGGCAAAAAAAGACAAACCAATGCTTACTGTATTGCACTTCTCAATCAGCAGTCGAATCTCTGGTTTTACTTTCTCAATGATGTCCACCAGTTGCTGGTTGCTCTTCAGCATACCATTAGGCATGACAAATACTTTGGTACCTAGTGCCATGGAAAGAGACTAGTTGTAGGTCCTGCCAGTTCCTGCCATCAAAGGCTGAAGGAGAGGTGGTGGTGGACAAATGGGCAATATGATTGTGTGTACATGATGGGAAATAGGGAGGGGGGAATGACAGGTGATGGAGAACAGAGAAGCCCAGAACCAGGTTTGTACCAGAGACACCAAAGCCATGCACCCTGGGAAAGGAATGTGAATTGCCCACAACATCTCAGTGTTCTTGTAACATCTTGGCGAGTTCTGATTGGTGAAGCATGGACTGGTCACAGGGATCAGGGGAGAAGGGAAACTTTTCTGTATCTTTTTCATGCAGAAAACCTTAGAACTAGACTGACTTTACTGCAACCAATTTCCTTAATAAAAAAACCTTTTGCTTCAACCTAATAGAGTTGAGGGTCTTCCTTTCATAATGGACCGAATTGGGGCATTCTGACATTAGTTACTTATTCCGGGGAAGCAATCTACCCCAATTTCTCATGGAAATTCTTTTCCCCCCATTCCACTTTTAATCCAATTTTTAAACTCCAAAGTGCAAGTGATGTTGATCTTCTGATTGAGGTTATGGTAATAAGTGATCGACTTCCATTCTTTGGACTACATCCAATTCTGGGATCCTACTCTGTTCAAATTATAGAGACCCTGCTCTTTCTCTTTTTAAGAGAAAAATGGCATTTCAGAGAATCATTTCAAATTCCAAAGAGCTAATCAAATATTAAAGAGCCAGCTTTAACATGCAGTCAGAATGCAAAAGAAATATACATAAAATTTGTGGATTTTTGTTATCATATCCGTGTTTTAGGATTCTGGACAGTTTTACATACTTTGTGTTCTGGTGATTTCCTCAGTTAGGACAAATTTCCAAAATCAAAATTGGTAGCCAATAATTAACTAACACAAAATCTACCTTGGAACGTCTCTTCACAGTCTTCCAATTTTCGCTTTTTCATATTGGACTAAAAAAAGAAGAGAGGAAATATTATATATGTACTCTTCCTTAAGAGTACCCTCAGGAAACAGATGCTACAAAGCAGATACTTGCTTCAAAAGTCAGAAAGCTTTGTTCTCTCTCCAGTTTATCAGCAACTATAATTAATATAATTATGTTGTTTTAATCAATCTTTAAATGTTACAAACAGATGACCAACCTTACCCCATCCAGTCCATCGTGACTGTTTGTCAGCAGAATTGGGTCCGGAACAGGAAGGTTCATATCTGAGTGGATTTGTGTGAGATCATGAATGTTCAGAATGGGATCCTAGGGCAGAATATCCAAAAGAGTGAGGTATTTATGCTCAGAAACAGTATCCAATGCGGTATTAAAAGCTAATAACTGGGAGACTATTATTTGATAATGTATCATTCTTGAAATAAAGGTATCATTCTCAAAATAAAGGAAATAAAACTCTTACCTTAAGGAACCCATCAAGTTCTAAAAGCTTCTTTGGAAAAAAATTCGCCACTAGATCCTCAGCCTAAAAAAGAAAGACCACTACCTATGATGCATGAATTATTAATACAACTGCTGATTCCACAAAGAAAAGCTAAGACCAAGCCTTGGTATGGATTAGGAGAAAACACCAGATGGATAAATTTATTGAAAGCTGAGCTACTTCTAAAGGTACATAAGAAAAGTCCTATAATTTTCTGAAGTCCGTAAGCATTAAGCTATAGGGTAAGTCTCTCTTATGAGAATCAGAAGCAAATTTAACTGTCTGAAACCATATTAGTTTTCTAGTATTTCAGGGGCTGCCACAAAGAGGGGGTCAAACTATTCTCCAAAGCTCTGCTCTGCTCTAATCTATTCTATTCTTTGAAATTGCAAGCAGAAATCAGGCACTTACTTCACTTGTGATTCTCTCCCTAAAAGAGTCTACCTGCAAAAAAGAAAAGATGCATCTTAGTACAGCGTATCTGAATTAAGTGCAACATCCCAAGCACTTTATCTTTGCTCACCTGCATAAATTACAATTGTCCTCACAGATACAAACTCCTATTTGCAAATGATCTTTTTGAATGTTACAGAATATAAGACATATCTAATAAAACAATTAGATATAAGAAAACCAACATATACTTTAGAAGAGTATTAGATTAAAATAATTTTTAATGATTTTCTATACATTAAGGCCTAGCATAACCCTCTTCTCAAAATTTCAGTTTTTGGAACCATATACACGTAAGTCCTCAACTTACAACCACAACTGAGACCTGAATTTCTGTTGCTAAGCAAGGTGGTTGTTAAATGAAGCATGGCTGATTTTACTTTTTGCCACCATGTTAAGTGAATCACTGCAATTAAGATAGTAACACGGTTGTTAGGTGAATCTGGCTTTCCAATTTAACTACTTGTTAAGCAAATCACTATACTCATTAAATGAATCATAGTCATTAAGCAAATCCAGCTTCCCTCGTTGATTTTCCTTATCAGAAGCTGACTGAGATTATAAATGGCAAAAAGTGATTCTAGATTGCTGTAACCGTCATAAATATGAGCCAGTTTGCCATGCATCTGTATTTTGATTATGTGACTATGAGACTATTGCAACAGTCATGTGAGCAGTGGTCCTAAATGACTTGTTTCAGTACTTTTATAACATCAATCAGTCATTTAATAAATGAGTATAAATTGAGGATTACATGTATCACTTTTGCTTCCTACTTAGTTTGATTTTTGTACCATTGCTGTTATGCTTGCTTTTATCTCCTTTTTTTTTTAAATAATTTTTATGCCAAGTGGTATGGTGCCCTAGAGGTTAAGATGCTTGGCTCCCATTTGGAAGGTTGAGAGTTTAATCCCAGGCAACGACAGACAGTTTTATCAGGGCACAGAGAGAAAATATCTGCTGTGAACTCAATGTAGGCATCAGGAAGATCACCCAACCAGTAAACACTCAGCTCTGTTCAGTCACTCCAACAACCCTGAATTAAAGGATTACAAAATTGTAAAAAGAAAAAAAAACAATTTTAATGTTGCCCATCTTCCCTCCAAGATGGATTTTAAAATCAGTCTGTAGAAAATAGCACTTAAATATTCACAAATCTGTAGTTTGTGAGATATTTGTTACCAACATTATTCTTTCAGGAAGAGAACCATTTTTTTTGCTCTTCTCTTTATTTGTTCACATTACTGCTTGAGCTAATGATAGTGTTCTCCAATATTTCAGAAATTCATTAGTTTCTACCTAAACCAGTATTCAAATTATCATTCTTCCATGCTGAAATATTTTTACTGATTTTTATCTTCTTGCACGTTGCCATGCTTATTATTCTCAACTTTTCTCCTTAATTTTCAATTAGGTTGATTACTTATTCCCTTTTTTCCAATGTGATTTGCTTTTGTTTTGCATTAAATTTTAATGACTGACTTCTCAGCCCAAAATCCTAGAAAGACTAACCGTAGTAACATCACATTGACCTGAGTGGCTTTACTGACATTACAGAACTGAAACATACTCTTCTATCATGTCTTGATTTATCTTCATTTGATCTGAGTTCTTTTTAACTTTTCCCAATTCAAAAATCTATCTTTTCATTAAAGCTGCAATATATTCTTCTATCACATATTGTATCTTATCCCTCAAAATTTCTGTCAACAGATGTCACCAAGGTCTCCTACTTTTACAATTATTAGAACTTTCCTTCTCAATACTATATTTGATTTTTCTTAATCTGTTCCTAGATTTATATTTTGTTAACATTCTTTTAGTTTCTGCTAACTTGCTACAGTTCCCATCTTTCCCCTTTAAGAACAGCAGCAAGAACCTCAAATGAAGATGTCAATACATTTCCCCTTCACTTTTGTCAATTTTGTTATGCTGCAGCCGGATTCTATAGTTATTGAAATTCTTTTTTCTCATTAATCTACACTCAGTAGCCCATAATGACAAAGTGAAAACAACTTTAGAAATATTTGTAAATTTATTAAAAAGAAAAAAACTGAAATATCACATTAACGTAAGTATTCAGACTCTTTGCAACAACACGTGAAATTTAGTTCAGGTGCCTCTCGTTTCTTTTGATCATTGTTGACATGATTCTACACCTTGATTGGAGTCCACATGTGGTAAATTAAATTGATTGGATATGATTTGGAAAGACACACATCTCTCTATAGAAGGCCTCACAGCTGACAATGCATACTGCAGCAGAGCAAAAGCCATGAGGTCAAAGGAACTGCCTGCAGAGCTGAAACAGGATTATTTCTGCTGCATTGAAGGTTCCTAACAGCACAATGGCCTCCATAATTCTCAACTGAAAGAACTTTGGCACAACCAGGACTCTTCCAGGAGCTGATTATCCGAACAAACTGAGCAATCGGGGGAGAAAGCCTTAGTAAGAGAGGTGACCACAAACCCAATGGTCACTCTGAGCTCCAGAGATTCTGTGGGGGATGGGACACAGTTCCAGAAAGACAACTATCATTGCAGCCCTCCACCAATCTGGGCTTTTATGACAGAGTGGCTAGACCAAAGCTTCTCCTCAGTGCAAAGCACATGAAAGCCATCTTGGAGTTTGCAAAAAAGCACCTGAAGGACTCAGACTGTGAAGAACAAGATTTTCTGGTCTTGTAGGCAGAATTCTTTAACTGGTGGGGTCCCATAATTGAAAAATATAGTGAGAGATATAGATGATGCAGTAGAACTTGCTTCTTACTGTACTTATTTATATTAAAAAATTTGGAATTGCATTTTATAAAGTCAAAATTAATTTTAATTTTATTGCTGAATAGAAACAAACAATATTAATATTCTTCAAAATGTATTAAAATAATACTAAATACTTAGATTTCATTTTATTAATGTGATGGGGTATCATCTTAACAAAACAAACATTACTATGGTAGAACAAAAGTAAAAACTACAGACTTTAAAGAAATTGTAGCATTCATAATGTATTTTTTTAAGTTACTTTAAATTTTTTAAAAAAAAATCTGGTTTGAGTTCATCTTTAATACACTTCTGGCAATGAGGCTCATTACATTCTATTAGTCTTATTTTTGAACAATTTTTAGGATTGATTATAAACAAAATTTTAAAAACTGCATTCATAATTAACATTACATTTATATATTTTTCTTAAAATATAAATCCAAAACCACTTGTCAAATTGATTCGGCCTAAAGTCTGCTTTCTTATTACAGCCACTAAAAGGAATCCATTTTACTTTATGCAAATTTTTCACCCATTGAATCACTCAAATGGTAAGAAAGGTGATGTATAAATTAAATAGGATTTTGAAGCATAAAGTTATATATATATTTCTCAGAATACAATTACTAGTAATTGTATTCTGTATTTTTTTTAAAATTTGATTTATATGCCGCCCTTCTCCGGAGACTCAGGGCGGCTTACAATGTGTTAAGCAATAGCCTTCATACTTTTGTCAGCTTATTACCCCCCAACAATCTGGGTCCTCAAGTTGCAAGTCTTTTATACATATCAAGATTTACCTCTGAAATATATACAACTACAACTATTGCAGATTATTGCATTTTTATTTTCTTTCGCAATTATTAACATGTATTCTGTAACTACATTTCGTCAGTAAAATGTAATTTTGCTTACTTACTAATCATACTGAATAAGACATACTGAATATTACTATTTTAAATGTAATTTAAACTAATCCTATTTAATACTGTAAGACTTAGTGGAATACACGTAATAATGTTGATATCCAATGGAACTACCATTTTACCCAGTAACTTAAAAAAAAAACTTTACATGTGCAATATTCAAATAATAGTAAATTACCTCATACAGCCTTTATAGAATAAAAACCTACAGAACATTTGTTAAAATCAAAATTACTGCTAGAAAGCTACACATCTAGCCATTGCAAGTAGCATGGTGGCTGAATAATCTTGAATTATGTTCCTAGATTATATAAATTGGTGTGCTTTTCAAGGTAATTAAATTTCCCATCCAGGAAATGTGTGAAACATACGGTTTTCGTGGAATTCAATAACCTCGCTAGATAAAAATATTATATTCTAACGCAAACATCTTGTTTTCATTTTAACTTGGTTAAATGTCGACTGACGACCCCCAGCGGGAGAGCCTTCTCTGTGGGGGCTCCTGCCCTCTGGAACGAGCTGCCTCCGGAGATACGTCAGGTTTCCGACTTCAGAGCCTTTCGCCGCGCCCTTAAGACCCTATTATTCCATCGTGCAGGACTAGCTTAAATTAGGATTTTAACTGGGTTTTTATTGTATTTTAATTTATTTAGCCAAATTATTTAATTAATTTAAAAATTGTTTTAATTGTTATATTAATATGTTTTTACTTTGGCTGTACACCGCCCTGAGTCCTTCGGGAGAAGGGCGGTATAAAAATCGAAATAATAAATAAATAAATAAATAAAAACATGGTTTTAATTCCCATGATTAGAATAAACGGCAGCCTGTCGTGTTTATTGGGCTACAACCTGGCTAACTAGCGGAATGTTCGGTTCATAAACAGACTGGCTGACGAATGAAAGCCCAGTGACGCCGTACCAGTAAAGCTCCCAACGGCAGATCACTTGATCCAAACATGTGGCGTTCAACGGATCTGTGGCTTGTCGCTGTACAAAAACTATCATGCTTTCAACACGTTCCACTAGCAAAAATAGTCGCCGTGGCGGAAGCCTGTCTGGATTGACCTTCTGTAGCACTCTGCACATGCCTAAAGGCACGCCCGTGGCGGGCTTATTAGAATTTCCCCCTCCTCCTCCTCCCATACCTTGATCTTAACTTCTGGGTCCACCTTGAGCAGAGAGGCCATAGCGGGGCGAGGAAGCCAATTTTCCAAGCCAGAACTGTTTCCTTTTATCCCGCGCGCGCGCCCACCTGAGAAAACCACCGGCTTCGTTACCGCCGGAAGTGAGAACTTAACGCCCCGCCACCGCCCTTTCTTGGCCAATCACAGAACGCGATTTTAGCCAACGTGATTGTTCCTTGTGCCTTTGTCGGACAGGCCTTATCCGGTGCTGTGCACATGCGCTGAAGAAACAACTTCCGGTTGGTGTGGGTGGAGCTCGTAGTAATAAGTGAAGTGTCTGACGTGGAGCCAATCAGCGTAGAAGTAGGAAGTTGAGGATGGTTCGCGTTTGAAGTGACTTTTTTCCGGCAATTTACAGGTTATCTTCCGCTGTGTAAAAATCCTAGGTATTATTTCCTTCTGTAGCCGTTTGTTCTTTAGTATGTTTTGCCCCTAAGAGATGGCCTACCTTCCATGGTTCTCTTTTTCATTATTATACTGCCTTTAAACTGAAGTATTTTTGCGTTATTGGATCTGACTGCGTTACTATGGTCAGTAGATGGCAGCAAAGAGCCGATTCGCAGCCCCAACATTGTAGTGAAGCCAGTTCGTGGGCTTCCTCTCTGCTGTGACTATGGGGGTGGTCGGAGCGGTAACATGTATCATGTGCGTTTCCCATTCGTGCAAGGAGGACATCGCCGACTTTGCATCTCTGCAAATAGCTTTTTCAGTCCAGAACAGGCTCCCTCTCTGATGCCACGGAAAGCGAGAAGGCGGTCCCGTTTCTGCGCCTCCTACGGGCGTGAGCAAAGAGTGCGATTTCTCCGGAAGAGAAAACTTTCTGCGAAGCCGTTTTGAGAGACGGCGGGGTTGCTTGGGAAAAAGCACTTTCAGAGGAAGAGCAAGTCAACCGTGTGTTGTTGGGAGGGAAAGGTGGCCTGACGGTGATTTTTTTTACCGATCAATTTCGTTCGCTCCTGGGGAAACTTTAAATACGTATCGATTGGGCATCCCGCCTATCGTTAGGGAACCTGGTTATGGCCACTTAACAAGCACATTAGTTCGTTGTTGGGCGTGAGGTAGGTAAGAACGATGGAGAGACTTAGATGGAATCAAGGTAGATTCCAACAAAGATCATTGGAATTTACCCTTTTGTATTCCCAGCCATAATTTGTCTACCAGCTTCAGTCTAAACTGGACCAGAAGAAGGAAACGAAAGCTTTGTTCTTTATAGGTAGGAAATGTCAGTACACTGCAGTAGAACAGATGGTGCATTTGTACCTTAAAGATAAATATGTGTATTGTTCCATAAGATGGAGTTGCACTACCAAAATCATGTTAAGGATTAAACTGATACTGGTACCTGACTAATTTTTGTTAAGTCGACCCTAGTTTGGACAGTTCTTGTTTCTCCAAAGATACTTAGTATCAGAACCTAGCTGATTTCCTTGGAAGTTACACCTGAAATGGTGGTGATTAAACCACGTTATTACTTGGATAGATTCAATATGTGTCATCAAGTTGGTGCTGACCCACAGGCACAGAGTTAAGGTCTATGCATAGATAGGATATATAGATTAATGTTCTCCATGATAATGCCGGAGGAGATGGATGATCACTGTAATAATAATGGCAGAAACATCCAATTCATGCTGCATGAGAGAAGGTACGTAGTACAGTAGTAACCACTCCTGAATTTTTACAATAGAACTACATAGATAGAAAATACAAACTGGATAGCAGTTGTAAAATATTAATTTATACCAACCTACAAAATATTAGAAACATTGTATTGACCATCTTTCCACTTTCCAGATATGGATGTGTATAAGTCACCTGCTTGTACCATGCAGGTCAGCTTTGTTTGCCAGCGTTGTAGCCAGCCCCTTAAATTGGACACATCTTTCAACGTTCTTGACAAAGTCACCATCCAGGAATTGACAGGTAAAAAAATATGCATAAAGCCAATGCAATCATAAATTCCATATTGTGAATGCATACACTTGTCAATTGCTGAGAAAATCCAAGGGAAGTAGAATGTAAGGTTGTTGGAAACATTCAGTAACACAGTATTGTTATGAAGGATTTCAACAGAACTTAATCTGAGGCAGTTCTCAAATCTGAACTCTGTTTCAGAACTTGCCCTTGGAATTGGGAAGCAAAAGCTCAAAGGGAAAATGTTATTGACAGATATAGTAATCTTTCTGCTGAGTTTTAGCATTATATGAAAATATTTTTATTTTTTTCTTTGGTAATTGTTTATCTTTTGTGTAGCTCCTCTGCTTACCACTGTTCCAACAAAACTGAGTGATGCACAGGAAGAAGAGACCCCTTTGACTGAGGTAAAGTTAGCATATGATTCTAAATTAAAAGCAATGCATCATTAGAAGTTAAACACTAGTCATTATTTGTTGTTGTTAGTTGTGAAGTCATGTCCGATCCATCGCAACCCCCTGGACAATGTTCCTCCAGGCCTTTCTGTCCTCTACCATCCTCTAGAGTCCATTTAAGCTACCACCTACTGCTTCAGTGACTCCATCCAGCCACCTTATTCTCTGTTGTCCCGTTCTTCTTTTGCCCTCAATCTTTCGTCATTATTATTCATTCATTACTGGGAATTGTTATTGTCTTGGCATTTAGTCTGCAAAACCTTTAAATTTTCCTTGTAATATGTGTACATTGTAAAGTGGCAGGTTGTTAAAAACTGCTTATGGGATCAAACATTTAGCTCTCCTTGGTAAGGAATCACAAGATGCTAATGCTAAATTTCTTTTTAGGAAGTGTTTGTTGAAAATCGCCAAGATGGAGTGTCACGAAGATTCATTCCCCCAGCCAGGTATTAATTATTAGGTTCCCTGCTCTATTACATTTGTAGTAAATGCCATTCTTTCAGAGGCTGGAAATTTTAACCAAATTATGATAGGGAAGTCTTTCTGAGGTTTAATTTGGGTGGAGAATGTACAAATGCACACACACATACACTCAGCTGCTAATAAAAGCAAAAAATAGAGCAAAAGATAGAGCTAGAGCAAAAGATAATAAAAGAAGCAAGAATTCTCCATACCTATAGGAAGTGAAAGCAAAATATACTTTAGTTCTTTCATCCTTCCTTTGAAAGGAAGCACAAATAGTCCTATGACCACTTGTTAAGGTCCAGTTCAAGGTTATGACAGCACTGACAAAAACGACTTACAAGTGGTTCTCGCACTCATGACCAATGCAGCATCCCTATAGTCACGATGAAAATGTGAGAGCCTGGCAACCATCGTTTATTATTGTTACAGCATCTCAGGATCACATTGATTACCATTTGCGACTTTCCTGAAGGGCTTCCAACTAGCAAAGTCAATGGGGAAAACTGGATTTGCTTAATGACTATGATAAAAAAGGTTGAAAAATTGTAAAATCATTAAGTGTGATTCACTTAATAACAATTAATGTAATGGAATCTGGTGCAGAGTTATGGGAGGGAGGAGTGAAGTGATATATCAGCCTTGAGTTGTTATTATGCAGGAACTGATGCAGTACTCTGGCAAGATTATGCCTTTTTGTGAACAGCAATAAAAATCATTTGAACATGTACATGTTTAGTTCTTGATTTCCCATGCCTGACAATTACTTAGCGATAGAAGTTCTGGTCCCAATTGTTGTCATAAGTCAAGGACCATAGTTGATATAAGTAGACTTATACCATAGTTCATTTTGAACTGGATTCTCTATTATAGAACAACAGTTTTCAGAAGAAATTTTTATAAAAGTCTGGGAATTAGGGGAGTTGGTCCAATATTAGGAGGCCAATAGATTCAGGAAGGGTAGTTTGTTTGGTTGCAAAAATTTAAAAAGCTAGTTATGTTTGCCCTCCGCTGTAATGAGACAGAAGTATCCCTCTATTATTTCTGCCATAGGACTAATGCGTTCATCCCTGCCAATTTTTTTTCCAGATCAGAGCAACCATTCTGCAAAAGACTTTTATTTGGCCATGGTTCTCAATAACTTGTATAAACTAGCTAATGTATATTCTAATGAAAAGGAATAGTTTTCTAAGAGGCTTTTAAATTGAATCCAAGTGATTCTTGGATGCAATGGATCCAAACACAACTTTGTTATTTTTTAACTCTATTGTCTATCTCTAACAATTCAGGCATTGTTTTCCTTGTAGCTTAAGCCTGCAAATTGTAGATTCTGTGTCAAATATAGTATATAGAGCAAAACCTATTTACTATTAAGGAACTGGAAATTGTGGAACAAGATGTAAACTACTATGGTTTAACATCAGAATTTTTGATGTTAAAAAAAATTAACATCAGCCCTCTCTGTGGGCATGCGTGCCATTGCCAGCTTCTCTTCCAGGTTCCACCGTGCGCATGCGCACTAGCCAGCTGCTCTCTTTTGGGCTCCGGTGCGTGCATGCGCACTCCAGTTTTGGCACTTGGTGCAAAAAAGGTTAACTTTCACTGATCTATGAGAACACAGTTTATAACAAAATCGTGCTGCATTTTTCAGGATGATGTCAACAGAAAGTGCCAACAGTTTCACTCTGATTGGAGAGGCCTCTGATGGAGGAACCATGGAAAATCTCAGCAGAAGACTCAAGGCAAGTTGATTCCTATTCTTGAATGTACTATCAATGTTTAGAAAAGAGTGATTGGGAGAATAGAGTACAATAATTTTGAACCTTTTTTTTTGTTTTATCAAAACAAAGCTCTAATGAATGGTAGTTTTGCTTGACAAAAGCTTTCTGTCTCATTTAACAAATGGTAGAACTGTTTTCTCCTTCTAAAATGAGCTCTTCCTTCCTTACAGGTCACTGGAGATCTGTTTGACATCATGTCTGGCCAAACAGATGTGGATCATCCTCTATGTGAAGAATGCACTGATACACTTCTGGACCAGTTAGACACACAGCTTAATATTACAGAGAATGAATGCCAGAACTACAAGTGAGTAATAACTTTCAGAAGGGCTACAATATCTTCTTGACAGAATAAAGAAATATAGTTTTACTTTTGTTCACTAAAATATTTTTTACTGAAAAAGGTACCATATGCTTGTCAGACAGATATATACTCAAGCTGTGACAATTCAGTTTCTATTTTAAAATAGAACAAATTACAAGTAGTCCTTGACTTAATGACCACAATTGCTAAGCGCAAAATTTGTTAAGTGAATTTTGCCCCATTTTACGACCTTTCTTGCCATATTTGTTAAGTGAATCATTGCAGTTGTTAAATTAGTAACATGTTGTTAAATGAATCTGGTTTTCCCATTGACTTTGCTTGTCAGAAAGTCGCAAAAGATGATTACATGACTTCGGGACACTGCAACCATTATAAATATGAACCAGTTTCCAAGCATCTGAATATAAATCACATGACTGTGGAGATGCTGCGGGATAATGTCATAAGTGTGAAAAATGATCATAAGTTACTTTTTTCAGTGCTGTTGTAACTTCTTACGGTCACTAAATGAACTATTGTAAGTCAAGAACTACCTGTATATCTACACAGATTTGATGCTCAGGGATTACTGGCTGGGTTTCCAGGTGCATAATTGTGAAAGAAAGTGAAGTTAAAGGGTTCTGTATGATTCATTGCCACCCCATAAAATCACTGGGGTTTTTTTTGTAGGAAATGCCTTGAAATCCTGGAGCAAATGACTGAAGATGACAAGGAGAAATTACAGTTGGAACTGAAAGAATTTGCTCTTGAGGAAGAGAGGTTAATTGAAGAATTGGAGGAAGTAGAGCAAAAGCGCAAGGCACTGACTGAAGATTTTGAGAAGGTCAAAATTGAGGCTGAGAGGCTGGATCAGGAGGAAGCTGAGTGAGTGAAATCTTGCTACTAACAGTATTCTCAACTTTGTAATTTTTTGGCTAATAGGTTGTTGGAGTTCATATCCAAGTTTTCATGTTTATTGGTGACTATTTTTCCCCATTTTTTTCCTAAATATCTTCCCTCTTTTTTATCCTGCTTTCCCAGCTATTGCTTACCACATCTCTGTTACACTTCATTTTCTCATTATCCCTGACAGACTTTTTATTGGTTCTTGTGTTTTTCACATTTCCTTAAATACCCTATCTGTTGCTCACTTACTCTAGCTATCCAGAGTACTTGATAGGAAAGTCCAGAGAAATTAAATACAGTTTCATAAGTCAGATAGGAAACTAGAGTGTGCTATCTTTATGCCATTTGTCTAGCACTAGATAGGAACTATCATTTTTTACTCAAATTAATTCTCATGAAATTAATTTCTAATTCATCTTAACATTTTTGAAGCCTATCCGTTTCTCCCTCTTAAAATTTCTTCTTTTGGATTCTACATGTTGAATCCTTAAAGGTTTTAGGGAGGTCCTCCAAAGAATTAACCTTATTCTCTCTCTCTCTCTCTCTTTTTTATTAAAGAGTTTTAACAAATTTTACAAATATTTCCCCATCCCACCTCCCACCTCCCTTCCCAACCCTCCCCCTCCC
>JANHZT010005430.1:55805-67233 GCA_032468215.1 Stegonotus admiraltiensis
ATTTTGAAAAAGAAGATAAAATTTACTCCACAGTTGTTTTTGTTGGGTATAATTACAGATTGTACTGTTATAGAGACAAAGTTGATTTTAAATTTAATAACAGCAAGAATTAACCTTATTCTCTTGATGTTTCCTGGAGGTATCAAAAAGAATACAGTGAATTCAAGCGGCAGCAACTAGAACTGGATGATGAACTGAAAAGTGTTGATAATCAAATGCGTTATGCCCAAATGCAGCTGGACAAGTTAAAGAAAACCAATGTATTCAATGCTACCTTCCATATCTGGTAAGAAAAGAGATAGAAGGGGATGGGAGAAATGTAGTGGAGAACCAGTAGTTGAATCTGGATGAGGAAAATGCATTTAAGTTGCAACATACTGGTACATAGAATAGCATATTTGGTCATTTGGGCTGTGCAAAGTTGAGAATTTCAGAAGACTTTGGTCAGTATTAGAGTGAGTATAATAGTTTCAGTTTCAGTTTGCTGCAGAAGTCTAACTGAATACTGTTTTCAGTTTATACTTTACAGTGTTAACTCATGGTTGGATTCTTATTTTCCACTTTCTAAGAAGCAACCCTTCTTTGAGAGTCTTAGGTCACTCACCATGAATAAATAAGCTCTTTAATCAATATGTTATTCCCCTTTTGGAGGATACTGTCTATAGTATTTTTTAATGATAACTAATTAGTAATATTTCACACAGGGTCCTGTCCAAGATCATTCTATCCTTGTTTTAAAGTTTCATATTCTTTTGCCAAACTGACTGGGGCTAGTAGAGTTGGATTTTAAGTAATCTGGGTAATACCAGACTGACTTCCTGTGCTACCGACAGATTTTCATAAAAGCTATGGATCGTGATGTTTATATTTGGAAAATCATTTTAATTTTGGATAACTGTCCAAAACCTGCTTAAAAAGACTTGTTTGTACTGTGTGTAAGATTAAGCTAGCTGATTAGATTTCTTCTTGCATAGGCATAGCGGGCAGTTTGGCACAATAAACAACTTTCGTCTAGGCCGCCTCCCAAGTGTCCCTGTGGAATGGAATGAGATCAATGCAGCCTGGGGGCAGACTGTTCTGCTTCTCCATGCCCTTGCCAACAAGATGGGCCTGATCTTTCAAAGGTAGATACGGAGACAACGAGCTACCCCCCCCTTTGTCAGCCATAGGAATGGCAAGATTAATTAACTTGTTTATTGGTATAGAAGCCTATTCAATACTTTTCAGTCAAATTATTCTTAAGTGGCTGTTTCTTGCAGATACCGTCTTATTCCATATGGAAATCACTCTTATTTAGAGTCTCTTACTGACAAATCTAAGGTAAGAGATTTTAGTTTCCAAGAATCCCTTTCATACACCTGCATTTTGGATTTCTAGAGTACTGTATCTGTTTGTACTTAGAAGAGATTAGTCAGTTCAGAACAAGCCTCTAGACACTTGGTGAAAAACATTTTGAGCAATTCTGCATATGCTGAATTCTAATATGTACGTACGTACGTACGTACGTATGTATATCTAGGTTGCCCTAGATATACATACTATGTTTTTAAACATAGTTTGACTACTCCACTTTAAACATGTTGAAATATATTTGTTAATGGGAAATGAGATGCTAACTTAATATAATACAGAATGATTTAGCTGATAACATTTTTAGGTTAATGAAATATTCATGCATGATAAAATATTTAGTTGAAGATAATTGAATTTATATTTTGGAAATATCATTACACCATTGTGGTTATGCAGTGTAAACAAATATAATAAACTTCAATATAACTTAAATGTGAGCACTATAATGCATATGTATTTAGAGATGTGTTTGAATGTTATCTTCTTACAATTGTACTGTTTAATTTGATATTTTATATAGTCTTCTTAAATATGGTACTGGATGTGTATAACATCAGTATGAATAAGCAAGGGGGGGATTCAAAAATATTAGCAACCCGTTCTCTGCCCTGTTGCTGGGTGGGCGTGGCCACAGTGGGCATGGCCTACTCAGCCTCCTGCGCCACCGCAGGGGGGCGGGCATTTTTGCCCTCCCCAGGCTCTGGTGGTTTTTCTCGAGCCTCAAGGAGAGTGAAAACAGACTCCCAACGGGCCCATTTCCAGACTTCCAGAACTTCTGGGAGGCCCGTTTCTCACCCTCCCCAGGCTCCAGAGGCTTTGCTTAAACCTCTGGGAGGGTGAAAATAGCCTCCTCTGGGCTCCAGAGGCTCGCCAGAAGCCAGAAATGAGCCCATTTCTGGAACTTCCGGGAGGCCTGTTTTTTGCCCTCTCCAGGCTCTGGAGGTTTTTGTTGAGCCTCCGGGAGGGCAAAAATGGCCTCCCCCAGGCTCCGGAGGCTGGAAACGGGCCCGTGTCCAGACTTCCAGAACTTCCAGGACGCCCATTTTTCACCCTCCCAGAGCCTCCATGCGGGCCTTGTACTTACCTGGCATCTAAAACAGGCCGCGTGGAAACTCCTGGGAGGGGCGGGGTGGGTGGGTCCAGCCAGTCCTTGCAACTACCAGTTTGGCAAACCAGATGTAAAATTAGCATCTGGTTCACTGGAAACGGTCCAAACTGGCTGAACCCCACCCCTGTGAATAAGTGTGTTTTGGTATCATCTCTCTACACTTCTTTTACCCTGGATCCCATAGGACCTGCTATTTACCATATTTTTTAGTAGATTACAAACACCCCACCCCAAAAGTGGGAGGAAATGTCTGTGCATCTTAAACAGCAAATGTTTAAGCCCCGTACACATGCTGGCCCCCACCCTTCGGCCTCTCCCTCCCAGCAATTCACCACTGCCTATCCCTGCCACCTGGAACAGGCCGAAAATGGGACGTGGAGGCCAAAAATGGGACACGTGGAGGCCAAAAATGGGGCACCTGGAGGCGGTGATAGGCAGCAGTGGCGATGGGCAGTGGCGATCCTTGCAGCCTGGAACAGCTGATAGGCGGTATTCTGGGAGGCAGATCCAACCACCAATCATCTGCTCGTGCTAAATAGGCTGTGCTGAAGCTGACCAGGCGGTTTGCTGTTTGCTGCAAGGAGGCAAATTGCTGGGAGGCAGAGGCAGATTTTTCCCCTGTTTTCCTCCCCAAAAGCTAGGTGCATCTTATAGTCCAGAGCGTTTTATAGTCCGAAAAATATGGTATTTGCATTTTAAAATGCCCTAGATGCTAACTGAAAAAGAAGCTGGGGTTTAAGAGAAACAGGAGTAAAACAGATTTTATTTTCTTGTTTCCTATAGCCTTGACTTACAGTAGTTTAGAAGAGCAGTAATAAACAGCAAAGATAATTCATGCTACCTAAGTTGCAATGAATGCTTGTTATTGAGTAAAGAGTCTAAGCAGCTTCATTAATAATAATGTAGAACTGTAGGACAATTCCTTGTGTTTCTAATATTTACATTTATGTCTTCAAGGAGTTGCCTCTTTACTGTTCAGGAGGCTTACGGTTTTTCTGGGACAATAAATTTGACCATGCAATGGTGGCATTTCTCGATTGTGTACAACAGTTCAAAGAGGAAGTAGAAAAGGGCGAGACCCGTTTCTGTTTACCTTACAGGTAAATGTCAATGGTGCAGAAAGTAGTTTTTCTTTTCTTACAAACTTTTTAATTCTAAATTAAGTATCTCTTGCTAAACTATTATATAATTGAATTAAATGCTATTAATTTCAAGGTATCTCATTTATACAGAAGTTTTGCTTTTCTATTTTTATGCAATATAACAACAGCTAGATTATTGTGGTTCTTCAAAGTACTGATAATAAACTACCACATTTAGTGGTCTTGGTATTTTTTAATTGCAGAGTCAACTTTGTCATTTGGTTGTTGAAAATATTATGTCAAATAAAGAAAACTCAAGTTCTCTCTCAGCAAGAGCTTATGTCTAAAGATTAATAAATCAGGGCAATACAACAGGGAAGTGGGATTTATTAAAAATAATGTAGTGCTAATCTGAGACCAAATGCCAGCATTTTCAGCGCCTAATAGGATCTGTTTCTCCAATACAGAATGGACGTGGAAAAGGGCAAGATTGAAGATACAGGTGGAAATGGTGGTTCCTACTCCATTAAAACTCAGTTTAACTCAGAGGAACAGTGGACAAAAGCGCTCAAGTTCATGCTGACAAATCTGAAATGGGGTCTAGCTTGGGTTTCTTCGCAATTCTATAATAAATGACAATTATGAAGGAGAAAGAATTCAGCATGACACAATGATGCCAAAAGTAGGACTTGGGACACTGACAGCCATACATTATTTTAGAAGAAGAAAAATCTGCAATCTTGATATTACATTATAAAATGGAATGAAGCAAAAAGCTTCATAGTATAGCTTAGATAACATGTAGATAAAGTATACAACTGAGTTTAGGAAAAGAATCATGTATTTTCTCCGATAGGACAGGAAAAGGAGACAATATTTGTGGTAGAGGCTCAGTTAGGAAGTTATTGCAGCTTCATTATTGCACTAAACTAGAAATACAAAATAAATACACTGATTTTTTTTCAGAACAGTTTATCAGTTCTAGAGAGAGGAACACAATGTATTTTTTTGTCAGATACATTTACTTGTTTATGCTAAAGCTTCTGCTTTTACATGTAATATTTATCATCATAATCCATACATCTAATGTTTGTCTTAAACTGCTATAATTCTTCGTGTTGTAATGGTTATGCAAGACTGCTGTAAATGGTTTTGATGCCCTAGCCACGGACAAGATACCTTTCTTTAAATCTTCCCTCTTAAAAGATTAAGATAACAAAAACTGTGTGATATCCATTAAACTATTGAAGTGTATGAGGATGTGCAGTGCCTTTTTAGTAATCTGTTTACAATCCCATGCCTATGTCAAATACTATAGTACATTTCTTGATAAGAAGGCTCTTCAACTTCAGAAAAATGAAGGGTTTCTAACAACCATTCACAATATTACCTAGACTGTGCTTCAGAATTGCATAGACTGCCTCAGTAATGCTCTGCAGACTGATGCCTGTGGTGCTATTGAGGTAGTCCACAACCTTTCAAGAGAGAAAAAAAAGCTTTAGATGGATACGCTATATCTTATAGAACTAGGATTCTTATGGGTAGCAAGCCACATGTAAGAGGAAAAAAATATCTTGATTTAATACATGAGTGGACTAAATGATAAGATGTATGTACCTGATTCCAGTCTTCATGGTTTAGCAGGAAAGAACTTGCACCAATTACTCCTACAGCTAGTAGCATGAGGTCTTCCTTTACAGACGCAAATTTTGCTCTATGAAATTGAAATGACAAAATGAACACAGACTGTATTCCAGCAGTAGTAATAATGATGTACGTCTGAAAGTACAAACCTACCCTGTTTTCCCCAAAATAAGACCTATCCCAAAATAAGCTCCAGCATGTTTTTTACGCATGCACCTAATTTAAGCCCTACCCCCAAAATAAGCCCTGCTAAAGAGCCTGCGCAGTTGGCTGGCTGACCATTCCATCTGGTTGCTCATGGTGCCAGGGCCATGAGGTGAGGTGGGATGGTGGTGGAGCTTACCTCAGGGCCACTGGTGAAATTGAGCTGGTTCTATCTGGCTCAGGTGAACCGGTAGCGCCGGTAGTGGGAGGCTCTGCCACCCACCTGGACATCATCATGTCCCATTTTTGACCCTCTGCGCATGCACAGAAGGCTCTGTGCATGGGTGGAGGGGGCATGCATGAGCGTAGCGAGTGTGTGCGCTCACATTTGCAAACCGGTAGTGAAGGGAAGTAAATTTCACCCTTACTCAGGGGCCCCACAGCCAGGCCATCCATGCTCTGACACCTGCCTCGCGGTGGCAGCCCAAACAGTAGTGTGCAGCAGGAGCCCACGTGGCCACCAGCCCACTTCTGTTTGCAGCTGCAATGCAGCAGGAGACCAAGTGGTGTGCTCATGCCGCGAGGCGAGGCAGGTGTCAAGGCGTAGATGGCCTGGCTTTGGGGACCCTGAGGTAAGCCCACGCAGGGCGCATGGGGCAGCTCCACCCTCTGCCTCACTCGTGGCTGCGGCACCAGTACATCACTCAGCCTCCTGCTCCGTTCTGGCTACGAGCAAGCAGAAGAAGTGGGCTGGCAGCCACGTGGTGTCCTACTGGATGGGGCTGCTGGAGCCTCCACCGCAAGGCGAGGCAGAGATTGGGGTATGGGTGGCCTGGCTGCGGGGGCCCTGAGGTAAGCCGGTGTGAGTGTGAGGTAGCTCCAACCACCCGCCTCACAGCGACACTGGTGCACCACACAGCCTCTTGCCCCACCGTGAGCAAGCAGAAATGGGCCTCCTGTAGATGGGGAAAAAACAATACAACCCCCAAAATAAGCCCTAGTTTATTTTGGGGCCCATAAGAAAATAAGATCCAGTCTTATTTTCGGGGAAACACAGATATTTAGCCATATTAAACCAATATGATTAAATAGTTGATCATTTTTAAAGCATTTCTCTGTAACATCTTTTGAATTAAAAGATATATTTTGAAGACTTATGCTTATGATGGCTAGAATGCCTAGAACATCATTAAAGTATTTAAATACCACATTTCTCACAACTACATTGTGTTCAGTGGAGCCCAGTACTGCTTTGAGTATCCATACAATAAAAAGTATATTTTCTTCTGCATTTCTCCTGTTACATTGAATATATTAGGCAACAGTACTGAGTAGTGCTGTATTTTGCTGGCAGGTAACAATGAAGAGGTGAATTTAGTGTTTTCATCTCCCAAAAATTAAACATTAACAAAATTTAATGCTGTGTATAATTGTATAGCAAAATGCCAACAACCCTATTAACATAGGATTTTTTTTTTCAATTTCAGTATATTGTGCTAAAGTATTGGAAATGTAACATTTGGGAACCAAAGGATTTCCAAAGAAAAGATACAAATTTGTGAAATCAATGAAACTTTTCTGTAATTAAAAAAATGCAGATTCAAAAAGGTTATTTGAAAAGTTAACAGGCAAGTAAAAGGATCCAAAATGAAACAGTTTCTATCTAAAAGTTCACTAATGCAGGGACTGCCAACCTTTTGGGCACCAGGGACCAGTTCTATGAAGAGGTTTTTCTGTGGACCAGAAGGAGCATGGTTTCGCATGCTGCCTGCGTCTAGCGGATGGGGCTTCGCTTGTTTGTGCAGCCCAGTTTTCAATTCCGCAGCTTTAATTTTAGGCAACAATAGCTCATCCCAGTGGTCTAAAACAAAGTAATTCTAATTATGTCTTCCCAGTAACTCCTCCAATTCATATCCCAGTAACTTACATAGGGAGTATTTAGGTACATTTAAGGTTCAAAACTATCCCATCCAAGTAAAAAATGGCCTTAAGCTGAGAATTGCTCATATTTAAACATTCTGCAGAAGGAAAGATTTATATAACCCAAATAAAAATCAGGACGATGTTGGCACACTGAACCTAGATTCTATCAGGAGAGCATTGTTTACAACATATCTGTTAAAATCTGCTAGTGGAAAAGTAACCCAGATTTTCTTGGATCTATAAAGTTCATTTTTCATTTGTGCTACTTCAATATACATAACTCTCAAGTTTTGACTTCCCTTTATGGCACAAATTTATTGCTAGCTTGCTTCTTTCAGAACTTACAGTTGAAGTTCACTTGGTGAGGAGTTTTCTATTGACGACTTCAGCAAGGTATCATAAATATTGTTCCGCAACAGATATGATAAACTCAATAAATGTTTGCACATTTCATGCAGCTCTTTTGTGGGAAGTAAATAGCCATTGTATCCTAGTATTGGGAGGGGAAAGCCCAAGAATTAGATGCTATAGGAAAGATAGTGGGTTTCTATAAGTTGTGAGAATCTATCTCCTTAATTTTACTATCTGTGAGCCATGGATAAATTTGCTTCCCACCCCCCTCTTGTTTCTGTCTGTTTCAATACTTTCCATTTAGCTAGCTCTATGCCCAAGGTATGACAAGAACTCACCATTTCCTGGTTTCTAGCCTTGTGCCTTAACCACTACACCAAATTGGCTCTCAGATTATAAGAACCCATACAACTTCACTATATCTGTGATGCCTGTGATGAAGATTGAGAATAATCACTGATCCACAGCCCATTTTATTGAAACAGTTTTCTAATCACCAGAAGCAAAAAAAAAAACCCCCACAAAAAACAAAGAAATAATAGGATTCCCAAGAACAACAGGGACATGTCCCTGTAGTTCATTGGTAACAAGAAGAAAACGTATGGCCACTGCCTTCCCCTGAGATGTTCTGTAAATTGTCACTTTATCCTACTGCTCTAGGATCGCCATGAAAAACCTATGGCATACGTGCCACAACTGGCATGCAGAATCCTCTCGGTGGGCACGTGAGCCGTCACCCAGCTAGTTCCATTGTGCATGTGCATGCATGCCTCCTGCCAGCCAGCTGATTTTCAGAATGCTCGGGGAGAGGCACATGTGGGAAATGTGCGTGCATGTGTGGGGCGTCATGCACACATGCACGGGGGTGCAGCACCCCCCACCATGGGCCATTTTTGGGCCCAGGATGCTGCAGGGAGGCCTACTAGGACCAAAATGGGGGATGGGAGGGGTCGCTGGTTTGGGCCAACTGGATGCTAATTTTACATCTGGTTCGCAGAACCCGTAGTTGCAAGGACTGGTTGACCCCACTCACCCCTCCCAGGAGT
The DNA here is from genome assembly GCA_032468215.1 of Stegonotus admiraltiensis. Classification (NCBI taxonomy): domain Eukaryota; kingdom Metazoa; phylum Chordata; class Lepidosauria; order Squamata; family Colubridae; genus Stegonotus; species Stegonotus admiraltiensis. The sequence goes on from JANHZT010005430.1 coordinate 64,457, forward strand.
CTCCACGCAGGCCGTTTTGGATGCCAGGTAACTGCAGGGCCTCTGCAGAGGCTCTGGGAGGGTGAAAAATGGGTCTACTGGAAGTACCGGAAGGGCCTCCGGAGCCCGGGGGAGACCATTTTCGTCCTCCCAGAGGATCGAGAAAAGCCTCCGGAGAGTGAAAACGCTCCCCCACATGGTGCAGGAGGCTGAGTAGGCCACACCCACTATGGCCACGCCTACCCAGCAACCAGGCAGAGAATCGGTTGCTAAAAATGTTAATGCATGGGGGTGGGGGAGCACAGGGGTTTGATGCGCATGTACAAGGGGGTCATGCACACATGCGGGCAGGCACATTGCATTATGGGTGCCAACTTGTGAGCACGCTGTCATGCGTGGCATCGCACACTTGGCACACAAAGAGAATAAGGTTATCCATCACTGCTCTAGGATGTATCTTGGAGATTTTTTTTAAGAGCAGCAAAAGTTGGCTAAGTGCTGACACCTGCTGCAGAGCCTGGAAATAAAGAGATTTACCAATTTAAATGTGGCTGCTCAGCTACCGGTAAGAGGGATGGACAAATCAGAATCACTACCAGTTTTTTACTATCAGGGCAAAGCTGTTTCATAGACTACAGTCTATGTTTCCTGGGTTTACCTAAAACTTCTAGGAGAACTTCAACATAGGCAAGTGGAACTGGAACATTGACTTGAAAGTGCAGAGCCTTCAAAATAGCTAGTTCTGATTCTAATAATTCTTCTGTAGTGTATGAGAAACCTAAAGACTTCAGAAACTTCAGAACCATTTTGTTATTAACGATCTGTGTAAAAGAAGTAAGAACATTACATCCAAAATGCCAATTTTACTTTGCCATAGTGTACTATGTTTTATTGGAATGGGTTGTGTTATATATGTTGCTGTTTTTAACCCATGAATCATAATGATATTAAAAAGCTGCCCAATTAACATTTTTGTTTCTACTGCTAATGGTTTATATTTATTTATATATCAAACTTCTTAACCATCCCATCTCCTTCATATTTGATAGTTCATCATTGTGAAAGCCAACTCTATATAGTCATACATCTCCTTCAGTACTAACCATTAACCTAAGCTATTTATGAAGACACCATTCCTTAGCAGTTTATAACATTATTTTCATCCTCTGATCAGATTGTCTAGTGAGAAATAATTATATTTTTCCCAAATGCACATATGCATTTAACAGTCCTGTTCCTATCATTGAGAAAGTCCACAAGGTATCTCAGAAACAAAACTTGTATGAAAGTTATATAATACTGTATTGCTCAAGGCAAATCTTGAATCTCCTTACTTTGTAATGAAAAGAAAGCTTGCTGGCAAGTTGAATGCAAGAGATTAAACGCAACATATATGTATCTTCCATTTGTACTTTCAGTGAGGCCCAATTGCTGTTTTCTTCCTTTCCTAGAGTCAAATTAGAGAACTCTTCTAAACATTTGAGCATATACCTAAAAATGCAAAAGCATTGATAAGGTATCTAGAGAAAAGAGCAGATTCTTACTTGAAATTTGCTTTATAGTTTACAGAAACAAATATTAAAACCATGTAACTACACTGATTTTACAGAGTGAAAGCTATTCCAAAGAGTCATGAATCAATGTATGAAACAGCCACAGTAAGCTTTACGACCTTCACCAGCCCCGTCCCCCACCCCCGCCCCCCAAGAATCAAATTGTCAATTTGGTGCAGTATATTCACAATTGGATATTAACTGGGATAACTAAAGTGGCACAAAAATGCAATTTAAATACTCCAGACTTGGTCTCAGGCAAAGTTTTATAAAAACAAGAGATGGGAAAAAAGCATGCAAGGAAAGAAAAACAACCCTTGAAATCTAAATTGTATCTGATATTATATTTGTAGATTGAGTGCATTTGTAGTGGTGTCCACAAATTTCCCCTCTAATAGATTCTGGGCTTTTACTACTCAAAGCAGGCTTGTCATTAAATACCTTTTGATTTGTAACTGTGGCTAAAGTATTCCCCCCAAACAATCTTTTGAGACTTTAAAAAGGAAGTGTATACATTTTGGTTTATATATTTATAGGCTAAAGCTGTGATTTGGCTGCTGTAACTACTTCTATAAAATGATAAAGGTATAAGTTACAGGAAATAAAAATGAAACTTTAAGCACATCTACTTAGAGGTAAATCCCACAAAATTAATATTGTTTAATCTGTGGTAAACATATAAATTAATGGTTCTATTCTAATATCAACAGTCAAATACCTTTCAAATATTTCTATTGCTTGATATGTGGCTGATTCAGTTAAGCTCCACTTCCCAGCTAAAAGAAAAACAAATTCTGGCAGAGACACAAGGGGAAATGATCATAGTTAGAGGGTCTTCTAAAATGTCTTTCAGGATTTCATCTCAGTTTAGAGAACTTGTTAAGGCCAATTCTTACCTACTACCTGTCTGTCTTTGAAACAGCCTGCCTCACCACACAGTTCACTTAAATACCGCTCATTCTCTACAGCCATGTGAAGCAAAGTATCTTGGATAATTCCAGGGGTCACTGCTCCAAAGATAGCTTCTGAATGCTGGTATCGGGCTGATACCTGTGCAGGTAAGCCCATTCTAAAAGTATTGTTACTACTCTGAAAAAATAAAAAATTATCATTAAACTACAGTAATTGATTTCTTCCAACAGTTCATTCCAACTGTTTCTATTAATACGGAATAGAATAGAATAGAATAGAATAGAATAGAATAGAATAGAATAGAATAGAATAGAATAGAATAGAATTCTTTAT
>JANHZT010005430.1:69727-81293 GCA_032468215.1 Stegonotus admiraltiensis
GGCTTTCCTAAACAACATATGTTCTTATGTAGACTAATTCAGTTACACTCAGTTAAAATATCCATAAATTTTGAAATGCAAATGGTATTATTACCTTTCTTACTTTCTCTAGACTTTTTCTTTGCATCCAGTTTAGGGCAGAGATAGTGTCATGGTGCAATACCTCTTGATTGGTGGTGGAAATGACTGTAAGATTTATTTAGTAGAGGCTAGTAACATGCATACTGTAATTTTCCTCAGCTGTCATGTGCAGATGTCTACACCATGTATGCTTTCTCCCAAGATGTCTTGCTGAATGAAGTAGAAACAGAGGCTGAAATCATGCGAGCACAGGCAGCAAAGACCTCATCAGATTGAGAGTGAAATAACTGAAGAATTACCCATTTGAGATGTTGAAAGCCAACATTCCTCTTTGTGCGATCAAACTACTTGAGGATAAGTTACACAACTCCAAGGATAACACCCTACATTTCAAAGTGTTCACTGATAACATATATTGCCATGTCTAAGCTATAAAAGCCATTTAACCCTTTTATCTGCTTTGTGAAACTCCAATAAACAAACTCAATGGAGGATAATTGTGTGTGAGAAGTTGTTTTAGGGTAGAATGCCAAACTGCCTGAGGAAGAAGGCTCAGAACTTTTATGTACTGAGTTATGTTTTAAAATACATTTTACATCTGAAATAAGGTAATGATTTATTTACCAGTAGTATAGGTGAACTCTGTGTTCCTCATATACATGTAACTTACCAAGGTGTCAGTTTTTATCAGCATATTTATATTTATTAGAGCTGTATAAACTTCAAAGGGGTATTTCATTTTCATGGTGCTTTGGGGGAAAATAGACCTTCAAAGCTGTTTTATGAAGTAACATGACCCCTACTATCCTACCTTTGCTTTGTATTCTGTAGGTCCCTCAACCCCCACTCAGCTAGAACAAAAACAAAATGCCTCAATAAGGTTACTGATGTTGCCTCCACAATGCAAAGCATTGCTAACCATGTCAAATTCTAAATTCTTTGCAAAAAACATATTTATAAACATGACAGGAAGCAAAATTGTAATAAAATCTTGCTCAAAGAATTGATTTTTAAATTTTTTAAATATTCTTACTTGGAATTGTAGGTTTTGAATATAGTACCTTTGAAGACTATTGACCTAAAACGTGTAACAATTATATTTGAATTGTTCATCTCTTTTTCAGCAGCTGTGTAACATCTTTAATCAATGTATTTTAATCTTTAAATCTTTCCAAATTGGTAATTATTATTAGAAAGGAAATATTTTATTACTGTACTGAGACTCTCACCATCCATCTTGAATAAAATGTTCAGAAGTATGAGAGGTAGTACGGAATAGATAAAAAGCGAAGTTGTGCCCAGAAAAACTTCTATGGATAGCAGCACAAAAACATTGATGAGAAATAATAGGCAAAAACAAATGGTTAATTGAATGCAAGATACTAAAGTTTTGTCAATTCTAAAATAAAACCAAGAGAAGAACTGATGACAGAAGGATATAATTGTCAGTGATTCTTTTATTTACAATTATTAGAAAAGTAGACAAAAATATGATTTTGAATACTAATACTTAATTTGAAATAGAATTATGTACAAATATGAACATGTAATTACTAAAATGCATAAACATTTATTGAAATTTGAAACAGAAGAACAAGTAAGAGAATGTATGATAAAGGTGGACCAGAGGTGAGGCAGGTCCCACTCCTGACCTTTCAGAAAGATAACCCTGGCCTTGCTTGGGGTACACAGAGCAGTATGCAGCCATAGGGCTGGCTAGCACCCTGAAAGCCTTCCCCACTTTTTAATTAATTTTTAACATTCAATTTTATTCATACTTCCCTCTTTTACATTTTATATACTGTTTTTATGTTTTATTATTTTATTTGTATACTGCCCAGAGTGACACTATGAGGAAGATGGGCATTTTCAAACTTTTTGGTTATAATATCCAGATGGAAGCTATTCACAACCCCTTTCCTAATCAATGCCCATATTGGACCCAATCCAATATTGATTAGATTTTTTTTAAACCAAAATCTGAATTTATTACATGTTTTACACCAAATTGTGCTAATTTAATCCCTGCCCCTAATGCTTGCAGCAATCTGCAACTCTTTTATTTAATCATCTAATAATTATATTTGTCACTTCATTGGATACTTCTAACTCCATATAATTTAAGTTAAAAATACTACCCTTTGGAAACACTATTTACAATTAGTCATTGTAAAGCTTGTCTTTTCATTGAAACATTTTTTGTGTTTTGATAATTCTATTAAAATACCTCATCCTATAGCGAGTTTGCTCAGAATTATTTTTGAAAGTTATAAGCAGTGTCTACCAAATCCCACATTATACATGTATTTGTTGTTACTTTAGATAAATAAGCCAATTTAACTTTCCAGAAAGCTGTAATATTAGATTAACTCGTCTATATTTTCTTGTCCTCTTTCCATCCCCAAAAAGATAAGACACCTTTTTTTCAAAAGATAAATGTTTACTCAGTGTCTTCTAGCACAGAGGTTACACTTGGGATTACAGTACATTAGGTTTTAAAACAGTCTAAAATCAGGTTCTATAATTATCCAACTGCCCAACTATTAACTTGATTTCTTCTTTTAATGGGTTTAACATTAAAACAATGAAATTTCTTTAAGGATTCCAAAAAATATGTGTTTGCGTCCATTATTATTGCTTTACATTCTTTTTGTTATTTAATTACCAAAAAGAAATATAGACACTCCCTTACTTATGAACTTTAGAGTGACAAACCTTTACCCATACAAACAAACCTGTCCCTGACTCCTGCCTAGAAGGTTCTACTGGTAGAAAATAGGTAGTTTATGCATGCTGTGAGCCTCCCATCATGAAGGTGGCAGTACCACACACACCCTTAGCCAGGAGCATGTTTGATAGGCTCCACTGAGCCTTGACTGAGTGGAGCAGAGATGGACATGAACATGCCTAAAACAGGGTCTAAACACCCCAGGAGAGAAGAGAATTGCTGAGACACTAAAAAGTTCTCTCCACCTGAATGCTGACACAGGAGGGGGTTCTATCAGAGAAGAACAATTGACCCATGTACATGCTTGGAATGGCAGAGAAATGGTGTGGCATGAGAATAGGCATTGGAGCTGGGAGTCTCCCACTGCTGGGAAGCTCCCACCAAATTTGTTCCTGCTTATCCCTGTGGGGAATGAAACTGGGCTGCCTATCATAGTTTATATCAGGGGTGGGGCAACTGTGGCCCTTTTATAACCTGTGGACTTCAACTCCTGGAATTCATGAGACAGCCAAGTCCACAGCTTGTAAAAGGGCCACAGTTGCCCACCCTTGGTTTATATGATCAAGACCAAACAGTGTACACCTCACCCTCTTGCTTGTGGGTTGTACTGTTTATCTTGCTGCCAGCTCTTTCCCAGTGAGGGTCCCACTGGCCTGTGGGATGACTGGCCTGTCTTTGCCCCAGTGGCTGAAGTATGAGCAAGTAAGTGAGCAGTGAGAGAAAGCTGAGATGCTCACTGCTGCTTAAAGGGCATTAAAGGGGTTAGGGTTAATTTGCAATTGATCAGGTGAAGAAATGTAACATCATTTTTTAATACTTGGATGGACTTATGAAAAAGGCATTTAGTAATAGCCTTTTGGAATACAATCTGTTCATAAATAGGGGACTGTAGCCGTTTCTGTAATAGCTGCCATGATATTGTACATTTAGGGGTTCTTGGCTACTTGGACTTAAAGGTACTTTGCCTACCCTCAGACTATTTAGGATTTAGCAAGAGCATATATGAGTCACAATTCTATTAATGTGGAACAAAAAATAGATAAGTCTCTTAAAATGTAAGCCTTTTCAGTTCAGATTTGAAGATTGAGCCTCAAGGTAGCTTAGGCTAATAAGGTCAACCAAGGCATGAACTAATACATAATTTCAATTGAAAATATCCAGGGAATGACTACAATGTTTAAATAAGATAATTCTATTGTCACACAGAATTAGTACCAGCACACTAATATTTTTCAGATATTAGAAATATATTAGTCACATGTAATTTTTAACAGCTTTGCAAATCTGTTTATGCACATATTAAAATACTTCAGAAGCATCAAAAGTAACAATATTTAATGAGGCTCAGAATATCTGAACACCCTTTTTCAAAGCAAAAATGATTTCAGAAGTGGGATTTCAGGGCAGGTATGGTAAAAGATCATGGCAAAGATCTTTGCCAAAGGAATTGGTGAGTAAGTTGATTCCTTGGAATTTCTCTGGATAAAGAGATTGCCCATGTGTGCTCCAGATGGCTGCTTCCCACTAGACTGTAGGATAGTGGTTTTCTGTGGATTTGAGTGCTGGGATATGATGAGATTAGCCATCTTTCTCACAACTCCGGTGGGACTTTTTAAAAGAAACTATGTTTGCAAGCCACACTTTTAGAAATTGTTCATTAACTATTTCTACTAGAGACCTTCACAATGACAAATTTGAAAATGACTAAGTTTACTTTTAATCATGAAAGAAAATTTTAATTGTAAGCTTAAGAATTCAAAGAATATGAAATAAACAACAAAACATAAATAAGATTTTGATCCTAGAAAGTCCTAAGTGGATTAAGGGTCCAGATATAAAAAGATTTTGGAATTACTTATAAAACACAAATAGCTTCTCATGGGAAATAGATTCTGACATGGATTTTACATGAAATGGATAAAGAATTTTATGATTTCAAAAATTGATCATTAGAGGGGACTAAAATTTTTACGTAAAGATATAGAGGCTTGAAAGTTGATTTATGCTGTAACAATAATGACACTAAAGGAGAATTTTGAAGAATGGAATCAGAAAATAGTAGCCACAATATTAACAATATCAGTAATGATGTCTGCTTCTATGGAGAGACTTACAGGTAGTCCTTGACTGACAACCACAATTGAGCCCCAAATTTTTGTTGCTAAGCAAGACAGTTGTTAAATCAGTTTTGCCCCATTTTGAGACTTCTTGCCACTGTTATTAAGTGAATTACTGCATTTATTTAATTAGTATCATAGTTGTTAAGTGAACCTGCCTTCCCACTGACTTTGTCAAAAGGTTGCAAAAAGTGATCACATGACCTTGGAACACTACAACTATCATGAGTCAGTTGTAAAGTGTCCGAATTTTGATCATGTGACCATGGGAATACAGTGTGAAAAAATGTGGAAAATGGTCATATCACTTTTTTAGTGCCATTTTAACATCAAATAGTCACTAAACAAAGGGTTCTGAGTCAAGGACTGCCTGTATGTTCAAAAGACATTATTGAAGAAATATCAGATATAGAACAAATGCTATTTGACAAGATAAGAGATGCTATCAAAATTGGATATATAACTGACAGGCCAAGAAAATGATTTAGAACAGCAGCCCCCAACCATTTGGGCGCCAGGGACTGGTTCTGTGAAAAGAGGTTTTTCCAAGGGCTGGAAAGGGCATGATTTCATGCACTGCCTGCATCCCACGCATGCGCAGATGGGGGTTCGTTCATTTGCATGGCCCTGTTTCTGGCACATAACAGACAGGTGCTGGTCCACCACAGCCCAAGGGTTGGGGACCCCTGATTTAGAGAAAGGTTTCACTGATTCTACAAAAGAAAGTGGTTAAAGTTTGAAATTTAAAAGGGAAATATAAACAACCAAGAGAGTGACCTAGATAATTTTTCTGTACTAGATTTTCAAAAGAGGTGTGATGGAACATATCTATGAAGGTTAGATGAGGTGATGGATTACAGAAAAGCAGATTCCTTCAATGGAGGGAACGCTTTTGAAGAAAGGGTAAGACAAGAAACATTCACCACAGAGCTGGATTGTGGGAACCGGAAATGATTTGGGATAGCCAATCTCTAGAATCTCCCAATGTATGTCCATCAGTTTAGGGTAGTATAGGTTTAGTCTGGCAAAAATCTGTCTATACAGCATAAGCAAATACAATAATTGAACTTTGGCTGTTTTGTTTTGCTTTGTTAGAGCTAGGCCTGATGAAGCTTGAAAGCTTTGTGTGATGGGACATAGAAGAAATGAAGAGAAATAAAATCCTACAAGAATATTTGAACAAACTAAAGATTAACACTGATAGAAGTAAAAGGAAGGAATATAAAGATGGGTTTATCTGAAATAGTTAAAATAAGACGCATTGCTTCTAGTTACCCTTTATGGACTTTCTGCTGAAACTGGGACTGAAAAAATAATGCTTTGTGGAATAGATAACAGATGGGATATTGCATAAAGTGATAAATGTTTGTAACTTTAGAGGCTGAAGAGTTACTAAATTTTATACTTGTGGTGGTTCTATTTCTTCATTTTTCCTTGTTTTTGCACTTTTCACTCATTTTCTCTATTCTCTTTTAAACTGTAGTTAGATTTTACTATTATAATCAATATTCTTAATAAAAAATTATATAAGGGTGACTTCAGAAAGTAGAAAAATAAACTTGACATTTATTATTTAAATAAGCCTGTACTTTTTTTCTCCTTCAAATGGCAAAAAAAATATCAAAGATTCTTATTGCACAGATCTCTACCCCTGAGCTGTTGAGGTTTTCTATTAAGCAGAATTCTTGCAGGCTTTGGCAGTTCATTTCCAGGCCATAACTTTTTGATGTGCTACTTTGACAACTGTATTGTTGCTCTTATTGTTCCTTATATATTTGGAGTAAGTGAATCATTAAACCAGCAATTGACTAGAAGCCAGACAAGGCATTTATCAAGTGCATATTTTTTTAAAGCTCAAAGAAAGAAAAATTCTCTTTAATAGAAAATGGGCCCAAGGTTTTTTTTTTGTAATTCAGATTTTAGAAGCAGGATTCCCCCCTCTTATTATAAGAGATTCTAGAATATTCTCAGGTCTAGAGTGATCAAGAGCTTAATTAGGGCAATTATAACTTAACCTTTTAATACTTTCAGAGTGTATTTTGTATGAACCAAAGAAGCAGGACTGAGTTCAATAGTACTCTATCACTTTTGTTCTTCAAAAGTGGAATAGAGGAATAAACCATTTTCAGAAGGATTACATACCTGGCATGAATAGTCCCCCCCCCCCCCCAATTCAGGTACACCAGAATTCTTGGAGAGTAAATGACTCAAATATCTGAAATGTGTGACAGTTCCTGCTTGTTGCTTTCATCCATTGCAAATTTCATCCATTTGTCTTTGTTGTTCCTGTTAGATTCACTCCTCTCCTTCTAAAGAGTTTTGATCATGAGACTGTTCCTCTTTGGTCTATCCCAGCTATGGTAGTTTTTATAAATACATTTCTTTTACTGTGGAATGTGCCTTTTCCATCAAAGAGGTTTACTGTTAAAACAATTTTACTGGAGATGGGAGAAGCAAGAAAAAGTAGCATACAATGCTTTCTCAGATTGTGAAGAGATGCATTGTATGGTTCTTTCCCTTTTACTGGCCCATTTTATTCCCTTGGAAGTTCTACTGATGACAGTGGGGATGAATTCATCTATACTTACTCTACTATTACCATAAATTTGCTGTTTTTGTGCACATTTATCTATTTATAACACCAAGGAAATGGAAGACTAGATTCTGTGACTAGAAGTCTTCAAATAGCAATTTTTTTGCCTCTGCCAAAAGTACTGTAGCACTAATGCTGGTGTGCAGAACGCTGGAAGTCAAGAGAGAGCTTAGTAGGTGGGATCACCTCTCAGTGCAGAAATGCAGCATTCCTTGCTCTGTGAGAGCGGGATTCAAAACACCTTCTGGATCCTGCTAGCTTCCTAATAAAGCCTTTATTGTGCTAGTGCCTGCCTTATTAACATAAATACTTGGGGGGAGGTAGGAGTCAATGCCATTATTTCCTACTTGAAACACTTGTTTTTCACTACCAGCTTCTCATTTTTTGAATCTAAAATTATTATGGAAGAAAAAAGAATAGCTTTCCCAAAAGTTCTTGGTCTGAATACAACCTCAATGGGGAGCTCAGATTATAGTAGTAAGTATTGTACAGGGAAGACAGGGGGAAAAGGGTCAAAGAATCTAGACTGTTTTTGTCTGAATTATGTTTATTTATTTTTATTGTTCACATTTTTATTATTTCTGTAAGGTTGGTGCTGCCTTATGCAATATCAGCTTTCCTTTCAAAGCCCGTCTTTATATATTATGGTAGATGTACAAAACCTCATGTACAAGGCTTTCACTCCGAAGTGCAGATACCCTTGCAAAAAAAATTGAACCATAATCAAGGCAAAAATTTCCAAAAGTGCAGAGAAGATCAAGTAGACTGCCACTGCTTTTAGGGCTAAATTTGCAGCTGAATTAATGAGGAGAAGACCTAATTCCTTTAAGACTAAGGCATACTCATCTCCCATAAGATAGCTGCTTAAAGATTTAGAGAAGCCTCGGGCGGCTTTGGTAATTGAGGAGAGTAAGTAAGATCTACTCTAGGTCTTGATCTCCCTCTTATCAAGGCACATAAATCAATAAAGCTTGAAGCATAAGAATTCCACTCCAGAGCATGAAAGATCTCATACAGCATACTTTGCTTCTATTTTAGTTGCATTCTTTTATAAGAGAGAAACAGCAGAAAAGCATGCACAACCTGGCATTTTCATGAGAAATCCTCCCAAATTGCAGGGGCTTGGCATCCCTTTGCATATCCAAAACTTAGAAAGAAAAAACGCAGTAGCACTGAAGTATTGTCATCCTTATTTGTTTGGTTCAGATACAATTCTCAGGAGCATCAATTCTGCCCCTTTTATCAAAATATCTTTGCCATACTGAATAATAGTGACAGCCCTTATAAACAGAGCAAAAGGCATATGTTGCAGAAGGCCCTTTCATTCAATCCTTTTGAGGGTGGGCACCAGGTTGAGGTAGAATCCACAAAAGTATCCTCCAATGGTCTGGTTACTGAAGAAACAAAAATAATTTGTGAGAACAATGAATTTTAAATAGCAGGCACTTTATGTCTACTCTGGTTGATGAAATGGACTTATTTAATGTGCTAAGACATAAAAATGCATCATTTTGTAGGGGTTGATAATTTTTATTACTCAGATGTTACTATACTTCAACTCATAACATTCCTTGCTATTGGTATTGCTGGCTAGGGCTGAGCTAATGGAAGTTTTACTTCTGGAGTGTCACAAGTGATGCACTCCTGGATTCACGTGACATTTGAATTATGGTTTAACAGATTTGATTTATGGTTCGCACAGTATATGTATGGTTTATTTAATTTATAAAATTTATATACCTGCCCATCTCACTGATGTGACTCTGTATAATGAAACTAACAAAACAATTTTTAAATAACCATTTAAAACAACTAACCTAAAAACAACTTTTAAATAACTATTAAAACAATGAACTTAAAATGCATCAAATCCCACATACATTACTTCATAGGCTTCCTGTTATTGTAGGATCCCCAAGCCTGCTGGAAAAGCCCACTTTTAAAGAGATTTCTGGAATCCAATAGGGTTGAGGCTAATCTTGCCTTGGGGGAATGATATTCCAAAGAGTGGATGATATGGCAGAAAAGGCTTGTCCCCTGGGTGCCATCTTTAGCAGATGGGACCTGTAACATGCTTTTCCTGTCAGACCTAGATGGATGGCTAGATGTAACCCAGAAGTGGTGTTACATATTATTTATTAACATGTATCTAAGAAACCATGCTTTGTATATTCAATCTAGACAATCTAAGGAACATTTATACAATGGCATGATTTCTCTAGCCAGAATTCGATACCTGAGAATTTCAGCTTCTATTCAGCTCCTATCCTATGCTATGCATAACTAGAAATTTGGAGAAAAGATTTCAAGTGTTATTAATGGGCATAATTATTCTAATCTCTCTTTTGAAATATTAAACATGGACTTGGTTGTCATATTTTGACAACTATAGCAAAATAATAAAGACGTATACTTACACCTATGTTTTTATTTCTGAAACTTTTGAAAACTTGCGTGCTATATTCAAGTTCTGTTGTTTGACTTTTATAGGGACCTGATCTATATTACATATTATGGTTCTGCACAGTAAGTCAGTTGTTTAGACTGGATTTAGCATTTTTGTCCATCTATCAAGTCCTTCCCAAGGACCTACAATAGGCAGGTGTTGTTTGAAAAGTATGATGAAAAGTATCATCATAAGATATAATCTGTTTCAAGTAAAGCTGCCTTTTGCTACTGACTGATCACAAAATAGAAAAAATAATAAAAAATAAAGCAGTACTCTGGTATTATAAAATTCAAACAGACAAAACAGGTTTAAGGATTATTGATAAAAAAAACAAGGAAGTCTGAATAGTGGATATGGCAGTACTTGGAGACAGCAGAATAGAAGAGAAAGAACAGGAGAAAACCAGAAACTACAAAGACCTGCAAAATAGAAAAACTATTGCAAAAGAAAGCAAAGATGTACCAATAGCAATAGGCATCTCAGGTGAAAAACTACTGGAGCACCACCTGAACATGGTTGACAAAATCATCATCAATCAATAGCAAAAGGCAGATTATTATATTTTTTAACTCACCTTTTATATATAACTTAAGGCAGCAAACATACCTGTTCATGAGTGAGATCAGGTTTTGCCATGGCAGGCTTTTGATATGAACATTGCTGTCCAGAAGTTTGTTGTTTTCTGCTCTCTTTAAACAATCTGAAGATTTTTAAAACCTATTTTCCTAACTGCAATTTTTCCAAGTATTTTTATTGGCTTTTTATGCACCCTCATGTACCATTCCTCCTGCTCTCCTTGGAAGCCTGACAATGTATATAATTGAGTTATAAAATGTTCTACAGTGGCTGTTGGCAAGTCTATACAGCGTGAGCCATAATATATTACTGATGGGATAGTTTTACAAACCAGTAAATTTATTCTTAGGTGTAGTTTAGATTTACTAGAGAGGTACAATAGGTTATTCTCTTCTAATGACCAGTGCTTGTCCAGGCATTATTTGCCAAATGCTAATCAAATATTCCACCTCGTCCTTTTTGGTATCATATTTAACATTCTCTCTCTTTCTCTCTTTCATTTTTGTAGCAAATTAGTGAGCTTAGAAAACATTTCTGGTTTGGCTAATTCATGCCTGGAATAATCACATTTGGGAAGAATGATAAAGTGGATTTTGCAGTGGGGGAGAGGCGTCAAACTGGTCAGCCTGAAGAAAACAAGGTTCTGCTGTGTTGTAGTACAAGTCTGCATATATGACATTATCTGCATGTCCCAAAGGATCAGGGCTTGTGGCCCAAGGCTGTGGTGCTACTTTTGCCATATAGATGAAAATATCTGGATACCATGCATGGGGAAAGATTGATCTAATTTCTTCAAACAAGAAAAAGGCAAGGTGACTTGCCTGCCCAACAGAGGCTACTTAACCTCTGGCCCAGAGCAAACATTCTAGTGTTTCTCACATTTAGCGATTTTAAGATGTGCGGATTTTAACTCCCAGAATTCCCAGCCAGCTGCTCGCCTAGTCCATTCCTTTTTTTTTTTAATTAACAAGTTTTATAAGAAGTACAAACATTTTATCCCCCCCACCCTTCCCTCCTCCCCT